>JAMKCH010010827.1:0-192119 GCA_023653785.1 Ophioderma brevispina
GCAAATGGACATGGTAAAAGCTTGATTTTGTCGAAAACCCCCATTAAAGTTGAAATTCTGATTTATAAAACAATTGGGGCTGCTGATTTTATACAAATTGGGGCTGCTGAAGATTTTAAAAAATGAAATTTCCTCAAAGATCTTATAAGACCTTTGAGTCAATTGATTGTAAGAGGAGCAACAACCACATGTGATGACAAGGGAATCCACTGTCTCCTAAGAATGATCCCTCTCTTCTTTCTCGTCTCGCAAATTCCTCCCCCAAGGCACTTTCCCGCCAGATGCGAGCGTCCATGGTGCGGCCAGGATGCAACAGAAAATTCACGCACGAAATTTAGTTATGAAACATTTTGGCATCACATACCACCTGAACATTGATGGAGTGGTACATCCTTTCTGCAATACAAACATGCTTCTTTCATGTTCAGTTGGTGCTTGGATCTTGACGTGGGTTCGAAACCAGCAACAATCCCCACATACACCGGAAACCCTGCATTGTTCCAAAAGTTCATGTTGTAACTCTTGGTGTATCCTGTTGGGTTGGAAACTTCACAACTGCGGAAGCAATATCAACACCACTCTGCATCAGATACTTGATGGGATCCGACTTACACTTGGTTGGCGATACATCGCTCAATCGGACGCAGACATCCTGAAAAGTTTTTTCCGGTGGCATAGAAGCGCAACGCTGTACATACTTGCAACACTGGAGGAATGGGGTGATTCCTGATAGGTGGTGCCTCCAAATCATCATTTTTTAGTAGCTCATTAAAGTTCAATTATCGCGTAGCGACTTAGACGAAATTTGTTATACAACTGCACAGCATCAATTTTTCAAGTGGATTTGATCTTCTTTGAAAATCCTCTTCCCTCGGAGGACCTATCGATCAAAAACAAAGTGGCAGCCATTTGGTGTGAATGCGCAATGCTGAATGGGAATCTTAAGGCAACTTTTAAGGGCATGCTATGAGGTCCCTTAAAAGTTGCCCTTAAATTGGGGAAAGTTAAGTGTAACACTTACCTTAAATGTTTTGTGAATGCATTAGTGTACTCCTCTTAAATTTACCTCAACTTAAGGGAAACCCTTAGCCGAAGTTGCACTTAAGTTTGCTTTGTGAATACTAGCCCCAGGGTCCACCGTTCGTCCACAAGTGTCGATTATTATTTAATCCTCCCTTGGCCTGACGTGTGCACAGTCGTCTGCGGTCAGTATGCCCGCGGGATCTCCAATAGATTTAAAGCCCTACAACACAATCAGTCCTTTTTCGCGACATGACGCGAGGTTTTCTTTGGCGAATGCGCAACGCAACAATATTGCGTAATATATTGCGTTCAGTTGCTGTGCGCGAAACTTTAAAAACAAAGAAGGATGTCTGCTCTGTTCTTTCTTAATTTTCTTCCGTCACCTCGCTCTGACCATTATATCCTATATTGGCGTAGTCTTTGTCAAAGACCTCGGTTTTCATAATCGTGGGGGCCTCAGAGAGGTGTTAACAAGTTGGTTCCTTTAGCTGATAGTAACCCCCGGTAATTTTATCTTTCCATAGAGTAATACAATAACAGGTCTATAACACAGACTAAATATTGGCGGGATGTCCCAGCGCACCTAAACAGGCCAATAAAACAATATCGAGTCAAGGAAAAGAGAATAATCAACAAGTGGTTTTTTCATTTACGTCGTTTGTTCATTCAACTACTTGTACATAGTTTAGAACAGCCATTGTTAGATTGTGCAAATTGTATGGCCTACGACATGCTTTTCTGTTATGTTTTGCATTTGTGGTGTGGTTTGATCTAACTCCAATTCTGAATGCAAGGTAGTGGGAAAAACCCCGCGCAAGGTCCAACGATAGACAGGTCCATATTAGTTATTTATTTTTATTTTGATTTTCTTAATTATTTTATGTTTTATTTATTTATTCTATATTGACATTAATGTTTGGTCGCTGTGATTTCCTGATTGAATACAAATATTAATCAAATTATGTTATGAAATTCAAAACTGATTTTAAGGTTGTGATAAAAAATATAATCTTGAAGTTCTCCTTATTCAACAAGTTCAAGATCAACATACTTGTGTTAATAGTCCATCTTCCTATTTGTACCGGCAATCATTTCTAGAGAGGGTTAATCGATAACCTAATCATGATGACATGAAAATGTGTCTCCGATAGTATTTTATAATATGACTTGAAGAAAAAGATATATACTGTTTATTCAGAGATGATTGTTGCCATTAAATTCAATCCCATTTCTAAGTGTTTTGTTTTTGGTTAAATTTCATTTCCCATGGACCGCTTTGTTGAATTTTTCAGATCGACAAAAATCAGATTCTGTATAAAGCCTATATTTCAGGGTTTAGTCTTTAACGAGCTAGCTAGACAGTCAAAACTACAGAAAGGTGTTAAGAAATAGGTTACCACTTTTTTCATTCAAGGTTAACTACCACCTCCTCCCTGGAATGCCCTGTTATACTGGTATAGAGAAAAATGACTACACTACTATTGTCTTTTTTATTTCCCTTTAAAAGATTGGTCGTGTGATTGAAAAATCCCAAAAGTAAAAATTAAACATAAAGAAAAACCTTAGCAAAAACAAAATTTAAAAAAGTGAAAAGAAAAAACAGTTAAACCCTGTTTAAATAATGAAGAAACCGCTGTTCCCGTTGTACAGGGAAACTGGATGGGCCTACCTATAAAATTGTCCGGTAGGACAGCAGGTTCAGGACTGACTGGCGTCCTACTGACGCCCAGTCTCTGAAAACCTGCTGTCCCTGTCCACTGACAAACCCTTCTCTGAAACCTATGTCCGTTCGGACACTCGCTCTCTATATGTTCCGTCCGTCGGAAACCCCGCTCTCTATAATAAAATAACCCGTTGTCCGTGGGACATCGGTCCGTTGTAACCTACTGTCGTAGGACACTCCTCTCACTGCAACGGAATGGTCCTAATGGCTTTCATATCTGATAGGAGTAGCTGTCCCTATACAGACTATGGGTTGCTGAAGAGATTGATGAAGTTATACTGTAGTTGATACAAATTAATTTATATGACTAGGACGCTCCTATTTTTTGGGACAATCAATTAGTAAGCTAATCACGAATTGAGGCTTCCGAAGCCCCAGGTCACAGGTGAGGCTCGGTGGGGGTATTAGCGTGGGGGTGACATGAATCGGCTAGGGTGGGTCGCCTTAATATAGGTTTATAAGGTGTATAATAATATAAACACTACCAGACAAGGCATTTAGTGAATAAACATACATGCCGATTCGAGCAGCCCTGTGTGTATAGTTGTACGACCTTCAAACTACAAAGTAAGTATAGTTGTAGAATAGCGTGTATAGTGTTATTTATGGGTTTAAGCACGGGGTCGAATCCCCACCCTGGCGTAACTTGCAATTCAATGTTCTGTGACCAATTAAGTGTACTAATTTTGTTTTTTTTCCCTGTGTTAAAAGAATTGATTCTAATTTCTTTACGATTTTCGAATTATATAATTATTACTTTACTCAGTAGTGTCATTACTAAATTCATTGCATTTTTAACTTGGCTAGCAAATTAGCTTTCTTTGCCACGTGACAAGGCGGTCCTTTAATGATAATTTGAGAATACTGGATTAAAAACTTGTTTTCGAAGCTCATTTTTGAGGTTTCTAAATTCCGAAATTAAAATGGCCATCATCAAAATATGAAACGATCGTATGACATATTTTTCTCATTCCAATATTCCATTCTTTTTTAATGTTACCATTTTTATTACCCCTGGCCTGAAAAGCAGAGGGGGGTTTTGCGATTGCGCGCATGTACTCATGTTTTTTAAAGTCTCCTCGAAAAGTTTAAGTCCGATTAACCAGACTTGTGTTTAAGGTGCAGTAGGAATTTCTTCATATGTGAATGATGTCAACCGGCCATAGATCAAGGTCAAAGGTCATCTGAGGGTCACATTCCAGAATGCCATCCTTGCCAGGGGGATGACACGAAAAGTTTACTTGCAGTAATTTTTTAAAAATGTGGAGTGCAAACCCTCACAATTGGGTAAACTCCGATTGAGCTTGGTAAACTTTTTTTTTATTTAATTCCACCTGCAAATTAATTCTAAAAACCTTGTGTGCCAATACAAATACTTGCACATTTGAATTATTGGTACACAGCCGAACGTGTGTTTTTGTTAATTTTGTAGCGTAAAAAAGGGATGGGTGGGCGCGGTTTATTCAACATTTGCCGACTTTTGGACAATTAAAATAACAAATGTGCCCTTTAAAAGTGAGTTGTTTAATGGCGCCTTATGTTTTTTATATATTTTGAAAGTTCGGTCCAGGCTGCCTCTGAAGTTTGATTGAGTTTTTTCGTTCATTTTCAAGTGCTTAATGACATCATAAGGAATGTATTTCAACTGTGGTTTGAATTCCCAACATCATTTCTTATGTGCCCCTTTTTTTTTAGGTCCTTTGTTTTCAAATGCCGTCAAAATCCCTAAAAAAATATAAAAATTTGAAATTTTTCCATACTAGCTTGCCATTTGAGGTAACTTAATATTTAAAATAATTGGCAACTAAACAGTCTCCTAAGGCTGTCTCGCCGCGGCACGCGGTTTGGGGTGTGTATCACGGAACAGCGGGGAAATAGTATAGGGGTGGGGCTCGTCGAGGGGGGCAACGGGGGGGGGGGGGCATGATCTAGCCAAACGCCCTTTTTCACTTTGCGTCTGTAAAATGGCTCGGGTTGTTCCTGATTTTCTGGGGGGGGAGGGGGGGGGGTTGTACCAATGTGATTTGGCCAGTTTTCATTTTTTCATTTTCATGTCACTCTGGGTCTTGGGGCGCGTGGGCTAGTGCGGGTGGCTCAGAACACAGTGGTTCCCAATATGATCCAGCCAGAGGTATGTACAATAATGTCTGGCTGCTTCATGAATTCCGCAAGGTCCTTGTTTGTGGCATTGTTTTGCTCCAGCAGTGGGCAGCCCAAGAGGTGTTCCATTGTCTGTGATTCTGTCCCACAACCACAGGTAGTGGTGCGGGGCTGCTGCTTCCAGATAGCCCCCTTTCTGCAAGGACACCTTAGATCGGTCAGTTCTGGTTCTCAATCTATGATGCATCGCCATCAGCCCATGAGGAGTCACTCCAGGTGGGAGATGCTCACCGAGTTCAATACCGGTATCGTGTTACTTGGGTGATTGCAAGTCCTTTCTTGTCTCACTTAGGAGGGTTGGGATAGTCTATGGAAATAAACCTGGGTTATATTTTCAAAGTCGCTTTTCTGGATGGGGCACTTTTTCCAACATACCATTCCAAACTGTCAAACACCTATATACATGGTAATATCTTCACTACAAATGAGATCTTCTGTCGGCGTTTCGTTATGCTTTGACCTACGGGGCTGATATTTTACATAGGTAATGAGAACTACCTGACCTTTCTTTGCATAGTTTTCAGAGTAGTGACCCAAAAAGTCATTGGTCACTTCAAGGTCAATTTACGGTCAAATGCACTATGACCACACATTGGTCAAGAAGGACAGCTGCCGAGACATAACAAATCTGAGGTCAAAGGTCACAGCTGGATCAAGGTCACAACGGGGAGAAAATGCACAAGTTTTTATATAATATATTGAAGAACCATGGTACACACATTCTTCTTCGTTATAACTACAGATTATTCATGTCAACCCGTTCACAAAGTAAGCCTCAAAAAAATTTTCAAATTACAAGTTATGCCCAATATAATGGGTATAAATCAATATAAGCAAGCATTTCCGAATTCTTGTGGATAGTTGTGTTTGTCCGTCGAACACTAAGGGTTAAGTCTGGAGTCCGACGGACACTAACTGTCACCGTTTCATTGTCCTAGGACTCCTGTTTTAAAATGGAAGCGTCCCATAGGACCTGTAGTGTTAATAAGTGTTTTGTCCGTCGACACTAAGGTTTAAAGTCGAGAGTCCGACGGATACTACGTTCAACGTTTCATTGTCCTAGACTTCCTGGGCTTAAAATGAAGCGTCCCATAGGACTCTTGTCCCTTGTAAAACGTTTTTGTCCTCGGACACTAAGGTTTAGTGGTGAGAGCCAGTTGGACCCAACCAGATTTAAAAATTGAATTATCATAGGTTATAATACCCCGTATGTTAATTATATAATGTTGTTATTCTAGTAGATTAGAACTAACTTGCATAAAAAAATATTCATATCCTGTTACGGAATAACGCGAACAATACATGACGTTAGTGGGAAAGAGTTTTTTTTCCCCTAACGTATTAATGAGAACATTGATAGCGTTTTCCCCCTATAGTCGAAATTAAGTCGTAATGCAAATGAATCTAGGCGCTTTACATCGAAAATAGGAGCCATTTTCATATCAAACTACAATACGACACATGCATAAAATTGACTGTAAAACTAACAACACCATGGTTGCAAAATGAGGCATACAACAAAGAAAGACAATACTAAAATATTAAAAATTGTGCAGCAATTTAGTATACAACGCAATAGTCCTTCAGGATTAGCGAAAATCCTGCTGACACAGCAATTAGGTCCACTCCAAGGAAGGCTTATTAGTTCATCTTGGTTACTCGGACCAAGAGGATATAGGGCTGATTGAGTACAAAATAGACATTAATCTTATACAATTAATTAAGTTACTAAAATTCAATTTTCAAAAACAAACCCGTATTACAGTCAACCCTTTTTTGCAACAAGACAACATCACCAACAGACACAACATCATCAACAGTCACATCAAGAGACGACAACAACATGGACAAAGTGATCCTATGTTCTTCCTGCCTTAACGGCAGGCGACACATAACCTATACCCTTCCACCCTTCCCCCATATAGAATTCAATCTGAGCGAGGATGGTTATAAGCAACCAGTTAGGATGAACAAGCCCAAAATAGGAAATAAGCATCATTTTCCTAAGTCGAATGTGTGGAGAAAAAAATCACTGTCTTAGTAGACATATCGACATTTTTTTACGGTGCATGTTTCTGTAAAATATACAGTTTATTGTCATATACATGACATCAAACTGAAATATACAATAAATTTGAATCAAATCCGTAAAGCTGTTATTTACCTTACCGGGTTGTGTTTTGCAGAATGGATGCCAGTATGTTCATTAAAGTTGGCATATTTTTTGGTCCTGTAATTTGAAGTCTTATCAATAATTGAAATTCATAATAGTGTATAAAATGTTGAAATACTCATTAGAATTCGATTTTAAATTTCCACCTTTAATTTATCAAACATAAGCTGGAAAATTGACAAAAATCTCCAGTATTTTTGCCTTTATTCCAAATTACAGTCAAATGCTGTACTTTTTTTTACAGTTTTTTAGGGGGGGAGATTTTTTTAAAAAAGGCACGGTTATTCTTTTTACAGTATATATCTAGGTGTTTATTTATTTGTTAATTAAGTTTGCTTAGAATGTTTTAAATTATCTCAAATGTCAGTAGTATGGGGCTCAGGAATCTCCTTTTTGTGGTAATACAAATAGCAATCGATAGCACTTGCTCATTCATGGAATTGAGGTCGAATGAATGAGGACTTTTAGCAGTGTGGTGCCCCTGTAATCTGCTGGTTATAGGTCTTGATACTGTTCTTGTGTTAGGACCATACATCGCATTGCCTGAGATACCGGAAGCACAGACTTGCGGAAGGCAGTGCTGAAAATTGCAGGATTCACAGAAGAGTGAATAAATAATATTACTTGCTTATATGATAGTCCACCCATTATTAAAGCAACCGATTATTACACTAAACCTTATGTGTCTCCGACCGACAAAAACAGTTTACAAGACAAAGTCCATGGGACCTCCGTTTTAAATCAAGAGTCCTAGTACAAAATGAAACGTTGAAATTACAGTGTCCGTCCGTCGGACTCTTCAGACTTAAACCTTAGTGTCCGACGGCACAAAAACAACTTATTACCCACAGTCCTGTGGGACGCTCCATTTTAAAAAAACCAGTATTCCTGGACAATGAAACGTTTGAACGTATTGTCCGGCGGACTCTCAGACTTAAAACCTAGTGGTCCGACGGACAAAAACAACTTATCACACAGTCCTACGGGACCTCCATTTTAAAACCCAGGAGTCCCAGGACCAATGACATTATACTAGGCATCCGTTCGGACTCTCAGATTTAAACTTACATGTCGCGACGGACAACACAAAATATAACACACAGTCCTTGGGACGTTTCTAATTTAAACCAGGAGTCCTAGGACAATGATACATACAACATTGTATCCGTCGGACTCTCCTACTTAAACCTTGGTGTCCCGACGGACTCTGACACTTAAACCGAAGTGTCCGTCGGACAAAAAACGACTTATAACCACCAGTCCTATGACGCTCCATTTTAAAACCAGGGGTCCAAGGACAATGAAACACAGAACTTAGTACCCATCGGACTCTCAGATTAAACCTTAGCGTCCGACGAACACTAACCACGACCGGTCGCTCTAAAATATGACACCGGTCGCTCATACTCTTTGAACACTGTTATAGCCAAAGCCGAGCCAATCATACGGTTTTGCAAGAATAAAAAGAAACTATAGACAAAAGTTTGAATATGGAGGAATAGCAGCAAAATCCCGCAAAGATGAAGATGAAATTGATTTTCCATTAGGGCGGTAAATCAACCTTGTGTCTTTCCATCATCGAGGTATCTAGCCAAGCCTGCTGAGTCAAGATGCCCCACGTGGTGGTTCCGTGGTCTAACCCGTTTATTCTCCGATGAGTTTGTACAAGACACCCGCACCAGCCACTGGTTAGCGCTCGCTCAGTGTGTGGCAAAAATACCCACAATTCTCAGAAAAACGTCGGGTCTAAAGAGTTCACCGCTCTTTCCAACATATTAATTATGAACTTCTGCATACAAAAATGCACGTAAGATGCGTAAACTATCTCACGCAGGAGATGAATGATCGTTGCACCAGTTTTTCAAAGGAGCCAACATATACTAGATTTAGGTAACAATCACTTCGACGATATTGGCCAGCGCGAGTATTTTCTGACATTTTGTAGGATAATTAATCGATATTTCAAACTATCACTCATTTTGCTTTGTGAATATAACAACTCAAAACACTTGTTGAACATAAATAATAAGAAGAAGAACAACTTTCATAAGATTTTCACCTACCCAATGGGTCCATGAAACAGTGCAACTGATATGGATCTTGTAATTTTGTTTTGTTGACACACTGACAACAACCCAAGAAACGCGTGTATATTTTGCATATTTCTACTGTAACTCTGAAGTAATCGTTGGTCATGATTGGTTGACGCAGTTAGCATAGCAAGGCATGCTAGTCGGTGCTTTAACCCATGGCCTATCCTAGCCAGCTGGCCATAGGCCTATAGGCCTAGGTCTACTAATAATTATCTGGTTACCACAGGAGCATTGCACAAATAAGATTTACACTATTTAGTAAACCGAACCTCCTACACAACAAACTTTACATTGGTGCAATCTACAACACTGGCACGCACGATCCAGATCGGGTCCAAATCGGATCCAGATCGCGTATCCAGTTTTTGCGTCTACACGGGAAACGGGCAAACTTGATCCAGATCATCTTCAACGCGTACATGGTGTGTACACTCTTGGTTATACTCCATTTCCCTAACCTCCCGTGCAGTGACGTCATCGCGGGAGTTGATGATCGCACCAGTAAACCGCCCGGTTTCGCCCTAAAGCACGCACATTTTTACACGCCGCACCAAGATGGCATTCTGGACGCATGCGTAAAAGCTGCGCCAAAGTTATGACATCACTACACGGAGATGGAGAAATGGACTATTATAGTGTCGCTGCACTTTAAAATGCTTGTACTTTAAGGTTACGCGTAAAGTATTCCTCAATCACCAAGGTTACGCGTATACACTTTAACGCTTCAAATGGCACTGTACTTCGCACTCACTGCTCCGTGCAAACCGTGTAGAGTCTCTGAACGTTCTCGCCTCCCCTGATCTGGATCTGTGATCTTGATCTCGGTGATGCGGCATCACAGATCTGGATCTGCGCTCCATTAGAATTGCCCCAATATATCATATCAATGTCCCTGTCACTGTCAAGAGCTGACTTCTGGTTGAAGCAATATTAAGGATTCCATTTCATGATACCAATTTCGTAACGTAAGCACGGCCTATAGTCAGAGAACTTTCTCAAGGTGTCAAAATTTACGTGTGCCCTTCTACTTTCTACTTCCACTTGGATCCGGTGCAAAGATTGCTGGGTGCGATTTTTCTTCATGTTGGCCGAGCCTAGTCCTTTCCTCCGTCACCTTCATTTTCCTTTTGGATTGGTCCTCGAAAAGTCTATTTATTACAAATATTCAGAGTGATTCTGATGATGGCATGTTAATTGCAATGTCATTGACATGAGCAATGCCATTTTATGTACAAAAATGAGCACATCTGCATGTGTAACCATACTGAGTTTAGCCGATTCTAGGCCTGTCTAGGCCACCTAGCTAGGTCCCTAGCCCTAGCTAGGGCCTGGCATGTAGGCCAGCAATTAGGTGTTAATCAGTAATGACCTAAAAAGTTTAGATTAAATAATGAGGAACATCTAAACTACCTGTTGCCCTAAGTTAGGGTATGGACATGAATGACCTAGGCCCTAGTAGGCTCTGCCTTATTTCTGTTCCTTTAGTTACTTACTTACTGTTTTGAAAGGAATTTCACAACAACTACAACCAATGCAAATGCATGACAGAATAGCGATTCATTTGCATTTGCTTTCGGTTCAAACGATTCGGAATTTTTTTCCCATGGAAAGCATCCACAACCTTGGAGTTCCCCGTTTAAAAAGAAATATGAAAATTGGAACAAGTAAAAATTATGATAATCGGCTAACAATAGGGAAATTCGCCATCGCCAGAAAATCTGTGTTGTGATGCACCACTTATGCAGTATGAGTAGAACGATCGCTTTGCACTGTGCTAAGAGCGTAAGGTTTCCGAATTTACAGCCAATCAGAATATGACTGAAAATTTGACATCTTCTGACTTTCAAAACCCAATTTACCTAATCTGCGATCGTTGATATCTTTACCCACCACTGTGATGCAAATCTTGTCAGGCTTGGTGAAATAAACTTGCAAATCGTGGTCAAAACAGCGCTTGACTCTGCGCCAACCAGGCCCCATTCACTTTTCGGTCACGTAGTTTTGCCGGTTCGAACAATGGTTCGAAGTCGAAGTACAGTATCTGTCCCCTCCTTGATGAAAACAGTGGTTTTGCATGGCCTTTAGGAACGTAAAGATATCAGTCTCTTTCACTAGTATTAAAGTACGCCCTGACTGTGTTACTGTTAGCCTTGATTTGCCTGTGGTGTACGAAATGTGATAGCTGTTGCGTGGATGGAATTCGAAGTGCACCGTGGGTAAGTTAGCCCCAGAACAATTTTGCAAATAACAACGGCCGCTAGCAGTCTAGATTTTATTTACGAGTCTTGGGTTATCTAGATTCACAAGCGTGGAGGAATCAGCGATATGCATTCTGGACTCTCCTGCCGACAACCGATATACGCTAGCGCATCTCTCGGTGATGCGTGGGCGTAAGTAAAATTACGCGTTTGCAGAAAAGTGCAACCCAATACAACTTTGCACTTTTGTTGTTGGTGAATAATGAAAAAAGTCAGTCCTGACCGCCATTTTTATTTTATTTTTGTGATGCATGTGGTTGGGACCCTTACATATTAAAATCATAAATCCCCGGAAGCGTTTGCTTGCTGTGATCGATTTTAGCATTATTTTATCACATCACTCATTTCCCATAGAACTGTGTACAAATTTTGGCGAAATGTGTTTTTCATCATACGTAATATCTCGAAAACGAAGTCCGCGTGACCTCCCTATTTTATTACAGATTGTTGCATCACACCAATAAAATCCACTATATCAAAATTTTAAGAACATTCAGGAGAAATTCTATCATGCGGCATCCCCCTTTAAAATCTAAGGGTTTTTTAGTACATGCTGTTTAAAGCCGCTGATCATGCTAGTCGGGAAGATATCGTTCATCACTTAGCCCCCATTGCCGTCAGGTACAGTCTATGTGGAATGCCTAGTGATGATCAGGTAACGCAGTGGAAACATTGGCCGTCTTCCTTAAACTGCAAATCTCATAACAACCTGTCTGTTCCGCGAAGCGATCCAAGCTGGCAGGTCTGGATTGGGCCAAACAATAAGATAACCTCCTTTTCAGACCTTGGTGATGGCAAGTGAAGCGATTGTACTCTAGTTCCCCCTGCTTTTTGTGTCAATTGGACCTAGGGTGGACATACAGTACCATTAATCATCATTGATCCTTGGCGTATAAGGCCTGGATGAATCAATCAATCAAGCCTATACTGAATAAAGTCAAAACCCCAATTATAATTGAGAATGCTAGGAGTCTCATAGCACAACAAACATTGTTTCATACTTGCCTAGTCCATTTGTACACTAAAGATGAGAAGTCCAAACCTTCATCAGCGCACCGGGCGAAGTATTTAAAAAGGGAGGCCACTTATGTAAAGGATATTACACCAGTTACTCTCCGTTCGTGGCTGAGAAAGGCTGACGGGGCGTAGCCCGAAGCCATTCTCAGCCACGATTGGAGAGTTACGAGTGTAAAATCCGACGTCAACACACATCTGGGACGGTCCACCCTATTGCTTTTCCGCTCCATTATTTTTCACGAATGGAGTGTTTTTGTTGACATTAGTTCCATTCACACGATAACTCAATTACCGATTGAAGCGGATAATGTATTCGAAGTTTGTAGGAATGGTGGTGAATTAAGAGTCGTTAAAAACGCAATAAACTTGGACAAACATTCTTTTGATTTGTATAATGATGAAAATTAGGTTCAAATATTGATCGCATTTTCAAGTCCCCGCTTCAGCATTTCGTACTTGCAGATTTCAATGGTATAGGTGTGTGGTTGATGTTGCTGTCACAGTTTGCTACAGAGTGGATCATATATGTAATTTATATTTGATTACTCGTAATTGACTTCATTACCCTGTTGGATAATATAGATAAGATACTGCTATGATGGAATTTACCCGCTAAATGGTGTAAAACGATTATTCAAATGTTTACTCAAACATATTTACACGTATATGGTCACGCATACAACCTTGTGTGTATTGTAGTGAATTGCTAAACAAAGTGGATATGAACCCGTTTCTTCTTGGAATTACAAGCCTAAATGGCACTTGTCAACTTGAGGAGGCCCTTGGAATATACTTTATTGTATTATGATCATGATTTCGTTCTAAATGACATAAACCTTAATGTGGATATAAATCCAAATCCGACTCTGATGGAGTTATGGATTTTACCGAAGGATGAGGATCTGTAATAGGCGGTATCCATAACCCAGATATCCAGTAAATGCCGATGGCGAATCATAATTCGGGAATATACTTATCGCCTTAATGCTCTAGATGGGGACAAGATTTCCAATCGGTATTTGTATTTTTCTTCTCCCCATGATATGCCAAGCAATATAGGAAACTGGTATAGGGGTGTGAAGGTGCGTGGGTTCTCTTTTTTTCCTATTATGTGTAGCCAAAAAGTGTGTATTTCCGTCTGTACGTACTCGCGCATACAGCTTTTTCAATAGCTTTTATTAAATACCGCATCGTTTTTTAAGGAAGTTTTTTTTTCAATTTATTTAATCGGGGCCGACAAAATGTCGCGGGAAAGATTTTCATACGTACCGCCCCCCCCCTAACCCCTTTAAAATTTTACTGAGACAATTTTTTTGTATTTTATGACATACACTCACGAAACACTCTAACCTAAAACCAAATTTTAAAAACAGTGACATGTCACATGAAAAACCTGTGGGTAGCGCATAGCCTATTGACTTAAGGCACTAGAGATTTTGAGGCACCCAAATATTGTGTCATAATCGTAATTTCATATAATTAGATATCTTGCCTTGTATTTCGCTACAGAAATGCCTTAAAAGAGAAACAGAGGATTTTGATTTGCTCATTTTCAATGTAAAACATAGGCTGAATTTGGTATGTGCTCCTATACGAATTAGAAATTTTCACAATTTTGTACCAAAGAACATTTCTCATCTTCATTCTTTTTATATGGGATATTTGTTTAGAACGCCTTATCTCAGGGCAAAAATCAGTACTGTCGATTTTTTAAGGACCTCTATGTGAAATCTCTCGTTGCACCTGTAATTGGCCTCTCAGAAAAGCATGCTTTGATTTTTCTGTCGTATACGACAGAAAAATCAAAGCATACTAAATTATCATCTTATTTACTAAAGACGGTGTATTCAGCTATAATTATATTCACTTCATGTGTGATCGAATTATGTGCTATGCATTTCAAATAATGCAAAACTCGGCTCGAAAAAATGGGCCTGCTTCCTAGAAATGTTCCCTTTCTTTTAAAAATAAAAAATGAAATTTTTACGTCGCATAATTTCATATGAAACAACACGAAATTCATGCATAACTTTCACAATGTTTACAGTAGGAAAAAATACTATGATTATGATTGAAGCTTACATCAAATAACACAGGGAAACACAAATTAATACAATATAAAGAAACGCACAAATATACAAGCCAGCATTCGGGTTTAGTTTTGACAATTAAAAAACCTACTGAACAAAAATATCCTAGGCCTAAGTACAACAAACGATAAACAAAGTTGAAGGACTAAATGACATAAACGTCGATCAACCAGCATGAAATATAAGATCAAGTCAGTCAAATTTCAAATTCCTCAACACAAAGAATTGTATATAGTTGAAAAATTATTGAAATCTCCATTCATACAAAATAATAAAATTGAAATTGAACAAGTTATGTAACATATAATTTCTTATAGTTATTAAAAGAGAAATAAACAACACACAAACCTAAAAAGGCACGAACCAAAAATTAACTCGTATGGTCTGATATGTTTTTTCATGTGATTTTTATCAAACGCAAATATATTTCTTAAATTGTGCCCATATTGTAATACCTCTTGTATTGTTTTCCTGCATTGTTTGTTGCGCGAATGAGCGAATGTATCCAATCACACGCCATTCGTAAAACTCTCGTCGAAAGCAGCGTTCGCTTTTTCTGAGTTACGAATGGCGTGTTAATTGTATATTATTTTCGCTCCATTCGTGCAAAAATAATGAGGAAAAACAATAGGGTTGGACGTCACGATGTTTGTTAAACAGTGGTAATACGGTAGTCTTAGCGCCCCGTCTCGAAGATAACACACTCCGCCTCCTTCTTTTCTCCAGCTCTTTATCACTGGGTGGGTATTATACGCTAAGCCTTATCTGAGCAATGTTCAATACTTTTACTATGTTTTCCTCGTGGTAGCTATGATAGCCGACGCATATTCATCACCATCCCCCGCTCAACCCCTGGTTCATCCCTGCTGGTAATTATAATCGGAGGGATTTGTTTGTCTGCCAACATTACACTTCTAATCCGCTACATGCTCTAGTTATAATTGCTGACAGACAATTGAATCATAGAAACATAATGCTTTGAAGCTGGAAGTTCTCCGTATTCAACAGTCAAGATAAACATATCTTGTGTTAATAGTACATCTATTTGTACAGGCCGTCATGTCTAAGAGAGATTAAATCGATACCTAATCATGCATGACCTGAAAATGTGTCTCCGAGCGATATTATAATATGACGAGAAAAGATTCTATACAGTTATCAGAAGAGAGTGTTGACATTAAAATCCATCCCATTTCTGAGAGGGTGTTTGGTAAATTTTCATTTACCATGGACCTCTTGGGAAGTTTTCAGATCGACAAATCAAGATTCTGTATAAAGCTATATTTCAGGGTTAAGGCGGTAGACCTATTTCGCTTATACAGAAGGTTGAGAATAGGTACGCACTTGTTTCAAGGGAACTCCTCCCTGAAGTCCCTGTGATAATGGTATAGATGGAAAACGGACTAAAAACAGCTATTGTCTTTTTATGTCCTTTAAGCATTAGTTAGAAAAAAATCCAAAAGGTAAAAAATAATTAAACATAAAAATATTTTTGTTTTTGCAAAAACAAAAATTTAAAAAGTGAAAAGGAAAATAATTAAACACTGTTAAAAATGTATGACATGAAAACGCGGCCCGGGCGTATATACTCGTTAAACACGTTATAGCCAAGCCGGAGCACATCCATACGGTTTGCAAGATTTTTTAAAAAGAAAATATCGCGCCAAAAAGGTTGGGAAATAGGAAGAAATAGGCAATGCAAAAGATCCGGCAAAGATGTGAAGATGAATGATTTTCATTAGGGGAGGAAAAGCACATCTGGGTCTTTCCATAATCGAGGTTATCCCAGCCTGTCTGAGCAAGACGCCCCAATTGGGGGTTCCGGTCTACCCGTGTTATTCCTCGGATGAGTTGTAAAAGACACCCGCAACAGACACTGGTTAGCACTCGTCAAGTGTGGGGCAACCAAAAAAAACTTTACCCAACAATTACAAGAAATATCGAGTCGGCGAATCACCGTTCTTTTAACAATTTAATTAGGAACTTGCATACAAAATGAAAGTCACGAACCCATATCACGCAGGAGATGAATGCTGGTTACACCAGTTATCAAAAGGAGCAATCATTTCCTAGATTTAGGTGAAAACATCACTTTGAACGAATGGACAGCGCAGAGGGATTCTGGACTATGTTAGGGATATTATTCGAGTATTTCAAACTCTTCATTGCATTTTGTTTTAAGATAAAAACAAAAACAACTGAATTGAAACATTTTTGAAAAAAAATAACTCACGAAGACGGCACGTTCATAAGATTGTACTACCCAATGGGTCATGAATGAAACATGGCAACTGCTAGGCGACGTGTAATGTGGTGTGGCACCACACACTGAAAACAACCCAAGAAACGCAGTGTGTACATTGCCTAGTTCTACTGAAAGGCTTAAAGTATTCGTTGGTCCGTTGGTGGACGCAAAGTTAAACAGTATAAGCATAGCAAGGCAGGCTAGTCGGTGCTTTACCCAGAGCCGTTGGCTATATAGGCTTAGGTGAGGTCCCGGGGCATAGGTCTACTAATAATATCTGGTAAAACATGAGATTGCAGGCAAGGAATATTGACACTGATTGTAAACCGAACCTCCTACACAATTAAATGGGGGAAAATTACACGGCCCAGAGCAGATCCAGTCGGGTTCCAAATCGGCTCAAGATCTCGATCCGTTTGAGGTCTACCGGGAAACGGCCAACTTGATCCAGATCTGCAACGCTTACATGGTTTGTACACGCCTTGTTATACTCCATTCCCGACATCCGCTGCAGTAGTGACGTCGGGGGATTGATGATAGCACCAGTAAACCGCGCGTGCCGCCTTAAAGCGACGGCCGGCTTTTACACGCGCGCACAAAGATGGCATATCTGGACGCATGCGTAAAAGCTCCAGGTTATGCCCAACTGCCACGGAGATGGAAACATGGCGACATAGTGTCGGTGCACTTTAAGCGGTACTTTTAGGTTACGCGTAAGTATCCTCACATACAACCAAGGTTACGCGTAGCAAGTGTACACTTACGCTTCAAAGTGCACACTGGATTTAGCACTCACTGCGCCGTGTGCAACCGTGTAGAGTTCTTAACGGTCTCCCATGATATGGATTAGAGGCTCTGAATATGTTGTAGAATAATTAAGGGATTTAATGATACAAACTTTTCGTAAAGTAAGCAAAGGCCTTATAGTCAGAAGACTTGTCAGTGTCAAAATGTACGTGGCACATTTCTATCCAATTGAGTGAGATGTTGCAAAGATTTGCTTGTTTTGCGTTTCTATGTGGCGAGGCTAGTCCTTTACTCACCTTCGTTTTCCTTCTGGATTGGTCCTCGAAAAAAAGTCTAGTTATTTAAAAAATATTCCGTTGATGCTGATGATGGCATGTGTAAATTGCCAATGGCATTGACAGGAGCACTGGCCAGTTTATGGACAAAAATAGATAGAGCACATCTGCATGCGTAACCAAAATGAGCTTAGCCGAAGTATAGGACCTGTCTAGGCCAGCCTAGCTAGGCCTAGCCCTAGCATAGGGCATAGGATGTAGGCCAGCAGTAGGTGTTAATCAGTAATCGTAACCTAAAAAGTTGAGATAATAATATTAAATCTAACTAAAGTTTAGGTAGGACCTAAGTTAGGGCATGGATAAAATGACCAGGCCCTAGTCGGCTAGGCGTATATTTGTCCTGTAGTTACTTTATGGTTTGAAGGAATTTAACATTTCACAAAACAAACATGAAATGCAGATATGACGGACAATAGCGATTCATGTGCATTTGCTTTCTTTTTCACGATCCGATTCATGAGCAGACCCCAAACCCTTGAATCCATTTCAAAAGAATATGAAATGGAACAATAAAATGCTGATAATCTTGCACAATCGGGAACTTCGCATCGCCGAAAAATCTGGTTGTGTGCTCCCAGCTATGCATGTATGAGTAGAACGATCGATTTGCACGGCTAAGGAGCGCAAGGTTTTCGAATTTACAGCCATCAGAAATATGACTGACAATTGGACATTCTTCGGCTTTCAAAACACAAATTTCCCTTATCAACGATCGTGATTTAACTTTCCTACCACTGTTGATGCAAATCGGTCAGGGACGATTGGTGAACAAAACAGGGCAATCGGTCCAAAACAAGAGCGGATCTGCCGCTCCAACCGGGCACATTCATTTCGGTCACGTGAGTTTTGCCGTTAGAAGTAAAGTACAGTCAGGGACAGTGTAAAGTTCGTCCCCCTCTTTGATTGAAAACTAGTGGTTTGGCATGGCTTTAGGGAAGTAAAGAGATCAGTATATTTCAAGTATGAAAGGACTCCTGTGTATTGTTAGCCGGATTTGCTGTGTTTGTAACGACCTGTGAGAGATGTTGCTTGATGGAAAATCGAAAGTGCACCGTGGGGAAATTAGCCCCCCAACCAATTTTGCCACGTTAACAACGGCCCCGTAGCATAGCAGTCTAGATTTTATTACGTAATTGGGATATCTAGAGTAAAACCAAGGCATGGAGGAATCAGCGAGTGCATTCTGGAGACGCTCCTCTCGCAACGATTACGCTAGCGCATCTCTCGGTGATGCGGGGGCGTAAAGTAAAAATTACGCGTTTGCAGAAACAGTGCAAAACCAATACAAATTTGCAATTTTTGTTGTGTGGAATAATGAAAAGTAAGTCCGGACCCCCATTTTATGTTATTTTTGTGATGCAGTGGTTGGGACCTGACATAATTAAATCAGAAAATCCCCGGAAGCGTTTGCTGTGATCGATTTAGAATTGTTCTGTTATACAGTTCCAATTCCCATAGAACTGGTAAAATTGTGGCGGAAAAATGTGGTTGTCATAACCGTGAAATATCTCGAAACCAAAGTCCGTGACCCCCTATTTTATTACAGATTTTGAATCAGCACCATGAAAACACTTATATCAAATTTTTAACGAAAAAGTCAGGAAGAAAGAATTCATCATGCGGCTACACCTTAAATCTAGGGTTTGTTAGTGACATGTGTTAAGCCAGCTGATCATGCTAGTCGGAAGATATCGTTCATCACTTCAGCCCCATTGCAGTCAGGTACATCGATGTGGAAATGCTGTGACTGATCAGGTAACCAGTGGAAACATTGGCCTCTTCCTTAAAACTGAAAATCTCATAACAAACGGTCTGGTTCCAGCGAAGCAGATCCAAGCGGGCAGGTCTGGATTGCAAACACACCTAGATACAATCCTTCAGGACCATTGGTGATTGCAAGTAAGTTGATTGTCCTCTATTCCCCTTCTTTTTTGTGCAATTTGACCTAGGGTGGACATACCGTAACCATTAATCATCATTGAGCCTTGGCTATAATGCCTGGATGAAATAAATCAATCAAGCCTATACGGAATAAAGCAAACCTCCAATTATAATTGAGAATGCCCTATGCACCTCATGCACAACACACATTTGATTTCATAATTGCTAGGTCCATTTGTACACTACACGGGAGAAGTCCGAACCAAACCTTCAGCGCAAGGCAAGTATTAAAAAGAGGCAACTTATGTAAAGGAATTACAACTAGTTACTCTCGTTCGTGGCTGAGAAAGCTGGGTGTCGTAGCCCCAACCCCCGAAGCCATTCTCAGCCACGAATGGAGAGTTAAGAGTGTATATCCACTTAACTAACACACACTGGGACGTCACTTTGCTTTTTTTTTTTCGCTCCATTATTTTGCACGAATGGAGTGTTTTTGAAATTAGTTTGCTCATTCACACGATAATCAATTACCGATTGAAGCCGGATTACTTATTCGCATGTTTTTAGGAATGGTGTGAAGTAAGAGTCTTAAATATTAAAACGCAAACTGGATCAAAACATTTCTTGATTGTATAATGAGGAAGATTAGGTTAAATATTGTGATCGCATTTTCAAGTCCCCGCATAAGCATTTCGTACTGCATATTTAATTGGTATAGTGTGTGGTTTATGTGCTGTCACAGTTTGCTACAAGAGTGTATATATTGGGTACCTTTATATTTGATTACTCGTAATTGACTTCATTAACCCTTTGGATAATATAGAGTAGATTACTGCTATGAATGGAAATTACCGCTCAATGGTGTAAACGAGAGCAAGATGTGTACTCAACTATTTACCACGTATCTGGGTCAAGCAGAACCTGTGTGTGTATTTAGTGAAATTGCTATACCAAGTGGATATGAACCCGTTTTCTTGGAATAACAAGCTAAATGCACTTGCAACTTGAGGATGCCCTTGGAATATATTTTATTGTATTATGATCATGATTTCGTTCTAAATGAAATAAACCGGAATGTGGATATAAATCCAAATCGAATCTGAGGGAGATCTGGATTTACCGAAGGATGAGATCTGTAAATAGGCGTATCCATTAAGGCCCCGATATCCAGTCAATGGCGATGCCTCAGAATCATAAATCGGGAATATACTGATCGACTACTGGCTCTATATTGGGACCAATATTTTTCAATCGGTAGTTGTATTTTTCTCCCTGATATGCCAGCATTAATAGGAACTGGTATAGGGTGAAGGTGCGTGGTCTCGTTTTTTTTTCCTATTAGGGTGCCAAAAATATGTCGGCTGTACTCTCGCATACAGCTTTTCAAATAGCATTTTAACCGCATTCGTTTTTTTTAATGAAGTTTTTTTTTCAATTTATTAATCGTGGCCGACTAAAAATGCGCGGGAAGATTTTCATACGTACCCCCCTTAAAATTTTACAATGAGAACAATTTTTTTATTTATACATACACTCACGAACACCTCTAACCCTAAAACCCAAATTTTAAAAAAAATGTTACATGTACACATGAAAACCTGTGAAGCGCATAGCCTTAGTGACTTAAGGGTGCAACTAGAGATTTTGCGCACCCAAATATTGTGTCTAATCGTAATTTCACTATCTTTATATCTTGCCTTGATTTTCGCTACAGAAATGCCTTAACAGAGAAAAAAGAGGATTTTTGGATTTGCTCATTTTCAAGTAAAACATAGGCTGAAATTTTTTTGTGCCTCCTATAATAACGAATTAAAATTTCACATTTTTGTACAAAGCACACATTTCTTTACTCAGCTTAATTCTTTTAATATGGGGATATTTTTAGGAAAGCCGTATACATGGCACAAATCAGTACTGTCGATTTTGTTAAAAGAACATTCTATTGAATCTCTCGTTGCCAAGCCCTTTAATTGGCTCTAAATAGAAACATGCTTTGATTTTTCTAGATCGGGCCCACGACAGAAAAATCAAAGCATACTAAATTATCATCCTTATTACATAAAGACGGTGTATTCAGCTTAAGTATTCCCTTCATGTGTGATCTGAATTATGTTGATATGCATTTCAAATAATGCAAAAACTCGGGATCGAAAATGGCGCTGCTCTTCCTAGAATGTCCTCTTGGTTCTTTTAAAAGGTAAAAAATGAATTTTAACGGTCGCTATTTCTATGAAACAAACTGACATTCCCATTCATATACTTTACCAACTGTTAAAGTATAAAATTATGATATTATGAAGCTTAATCAAATAAACAGGAAACACAATTAAATACATATAAAGAAAACGCAAAAGATCCAAGAGCCAGCAAGTTGCGGTTAGATTTTGACAAATTAAAAAAACAATACTGACAAAAAATTCTGGCCAATCCAACCACGATAAACAAAAGTGAAGACTCAATAAAATACGTAGATCAACCCTGCATTAAATATAAGATCAAATAATAGTCAAATTTCAAAATTACTCTCAAACACAAAGAATTTATATATTTGAAAAAATTTTTGAAATACTCCAAGTCCTACAAAATAATAAAAAAGTACGACTTCCTGTGAGATTCATAACTTAAACTAGAAAAACTAAACACACACAACTAAAAAGGCACGACCAAATTAACTCGTACTGGTATGATATCGTTTATTTTCATGTGATTTTATATCAAAACGCAAATTATTCTAAATGTGCCCATATTGTAATACCCTTTGTATGGTTTTTCCTGCATTGTTTTGCGCGAATGGAGCGAATGTATCCATACCACGGGGCCATTCGTAAAACTCGGGGAAAGCAGTCGCTTTTCTGAGTTCGAAGTGCCGTGTTTTGTTATTTTTCCGCTCCATTCGTGTCAAAATAATGGAGCGAAAAAACAATAGGGTGACGTCACAGATGTGTGTTAAACAGTGGTAATACGGTAGTCTTAGCGCCGTCTCGAAGAATAACACACCCGCCGCCGTCTTTTCCAGCTCTTTATAACTGGTGGGTAGATACGCTAAGCCTTTTCTGAGCAATCTTCAACTTTACTATAGTTTTCTCGGTAGCTATGATAAGCCCGACGTATATCATCACCCCTGGTTCAGCCGCTGCTGGTATGATAATCAGAGGGGTATTTGTTTGTCGTGCAAACATTACTCCTCTTATCATGCTCTAGTTATAATTTCCTGACAGCACCAGAATTGAATCATAAGAACAACTGGCTAATTTGAGATGGTTGAACATTTTATGTAGTAATGGTCTTTTAGGAATAAAAAATCCTTGTTTTTATTATACAAGGGATATCTATCAGAATGCACCATTTCTAAGAAACGAGGCTTTGAAATGACTGGTGTTCGTAAGGAGAATGATTTGGTGCGATTTTACGGTAATACATGGCCTTTTAGTCCAGGCAACTTTAGTCTTATTGTAGTCCAAAAGGCGGAAATAAATATGTAGACGCTGAAGTTTTCCAGGATAGTTTCCTGATGTATAAGAGCAACATATCAAAAGCCCCATTTGCTAATTGAGGAATAAGGGGTTAAATTTTAGAGGGGGTAAAAATTTAAATGATTCAACTGAGCTAAATCATTATTATTGTATCCTTCTGGTCAAACTGAGTAAAAAAATGTATAGTTGGTCTAACTTTTGACTTTAGTTTTAGGCATGCGAGCCAAAAATTGTTCAGGTCATCGTGGGGTAAAATTTTCAAAACGTACGATTGTTGAAACTAATTCCAATACATCGTACATGTTGGATGGTCCATATTATGGCAAACATCTCATTCCACTATCTCATCTTCGAATATTGGACCTTATAGGCAGGTCTTATCATCACTTCGTCGAATTCCATTTCGTCTAATAACCACTTGGTCCTAAAACCGTTTCGGCTAAAATCATATGGTCTAATTGCCACTTAGGCTATAACCACTTAGTCTATTGTCACTTGAATCTAATAACCAGATGGCCTCATTGCCATTTTTGCCTAAAACCCTTTCGGCTAAATACCAATAGTCTAATTTCCACTTCGTCCAATACCCCCCCCCCCCACATTTGGTCTACACCCATTATTCTAATACCCAGTTGGTATAATAACGATTTAGTCTAAACCCATTTTGTCTAAACCCATTTCGTCTAATGATCAGTTTGGTCTAATTAGCCTTTATTCTAAACCCATTTTTTCTAATACCCATTTGGTCTAATGACCATGTTGATCTAATACCATTTAGTATAAACCCTTATACCTAACCATTTCGTCTAATGATCAGTTGATCTAATAACCATTTAGTCTAAACGCAAAAATGAAGAATATATGACGTCAATGAGGAGATAATCATGACCTATCTGCACTACAGACTGTACCCAACGCAAAGATGTCAGGGACTTCAGGTACATGGGTCCTATGCTGCACACAGCAATACTTCCTGCACGTAAAGACAGCTTCAAATTAATGGCAATCAGGTATCTCCCATTCAGCCAAGCTGAAGTTGTACATGGTATCCTGTTTTATATGGAGAACTGGACCATGGCACCCTACACCAAGCTTTTTATGCGAGTACAGAACATATCCTGGCATGAGCACATTTCCAAAGCAGTGTCCATCTCCAAAGGAATTTAGTTTCTAAGTCCGAGGATGGGTTTGAAGATGGGTGGGCTATTAGTCCTTATTAGAAATTGATGCCCTGACAGAGACAGCTCAGAGCAGAGGGAGGTGGAATATCGTTCCTTAGGGATAAGGGTCCAATGTCCCAACATGGACTGCAAGTACTTAGGAATTAATATCCAATTCATAGGTTAACTATAAGTCTTGAGGAAATATTGTCCAGGTTCAAGGGTAGAATATTAGAAATCGACCCTTAGGGAATTAAGTCCAAGTCCGACGAGGACGGAATTTAGTCTGTAGGAATTATTGTCCATGTAAGAACTACTGGTTTTAGGAATTTGTGTTCAAGGCCGAGGAATGTTAAGAATTCTAACAGATTCACTCATTTTACTAGTCAGTGACAGTCTGATTAGATTCAAGCAAATAAATAAATAAATAAGTAAATAATAAGTCATCCACCTAAAGAAAGAAAGACAGACCGAAAGCCAGAAAGAAGAAAGAAAGCCAGAAAAGAAAGAAAGAAAGAACGTATCAGCCAAGAAAAGACAGACCAAGAGAAAACGAATGAAAATAAAATAACAACTCAATGCCTGTTTCATTTCAGCTACAAAGGAGTAGGAAAGAGTCTTCTCAAACCTTATAATTAGTATAAACACCGTTTAACAAACTGGATCGCCATAACAAAATCAAACTTAACGTGCAGTGAGCGATTTCCACATATCAGGTGTTCCTTCAAAATCAAAAGTACTGTTTTGCCCTGATGTAAAACTTCCATAAAATATCCCCCTCTTAGAGGATTAAGTTGGAAATTGTTTCTTTGGTACAAGATGTTCTTATTAGTATAGGAGCAATTCGCATAAGTTTTACCTGTGAAATATACACAAATCAAAATCACTTTTTTCTCTTTTTTAAATTCTGTAGCCAATACCCGGTACGAAATCTATGCGTGTCAATCTTATATGAAATTATATTTTTGACACAATATTTGGTGTCTCAAACATCCTCTCGTTGCACCTTTAAAAAACAAAAAGTGCCCAGAATTTTAATTTGAATCATTCAAAACATATTTGTATTTATGCTGTTGCTACCCTAAGAAAAAATGTGAACTTAGAATTTTCTTCCCTGGCGGGCCCTATATGGAACCCTTAAGACTTAAATCTTCAAAAATGGTTCATAAGAATCTTAGAACCCCAAAAGGTTTTCTAAAACAGAACCATAAAAGGTGTTAAATACAGCAGTTAACTGACTCGTTATGGTTCGTTGAAGAACCTTTCCGTGTCTTACCAAGCCCCTTTTTTTTAAAATGGTTTTACCACGAGGTGGTGACCGGGCGTGTGGTAACCACCATCCCTTGGGTTTCGATGCTTATGATTTGATACCAGTGAATAGTTATGGTCCTGTTCTTTCCATGATCCCAAATAAGTACCAACCTACCTATTATGGCGTCACAATGACGTCGTGAGAAAATAGGCTAAATTCCAATTTTTGTGCATGTGTTTTGGAAAATAGGTAAAATTATGAAAATGTGCCATGTGTTGGGAAATGTGTTAAGGGTGTCAATACTCTGGAAAGAAATTAGTACACTATTAAAAATTGGGAGATGTAATTTGATATGGGCCTATTTTCATTAAAAATACATTAAACAAGGGCGACTATTTATTCCAAGGGCCAGAAGTCCGAAGGACGACTAGCCCTATGAACCACAATCCCCGGACTATTTCTCTAGGGGGAATCTATCTCTCTTTGACCACCGGTATATCATTTTGCTTAGGTTTTCCAAAATGTAAATTTTTTCCCGGGGAACTGGGGGGGGGGCACTTATTCATGATGCAGTGACACACGGACTTAATAAATGCCCCCTATAACAACGAGCTATTTCCACCGACTAAAGACATACCCTAAACAAAATTTTTTTGGTCATTCTTTGCTACCCTAAACAAGTAGCAAGGCATTGCGTCATTAATAAAAAAAGTACGCCTTTATTGTCTGATTGCTTGCTTTAACATATTTCATGGTTTTTTTGTGCTCTCTCTGCTTCATTTGAGTATTACATAATACTTAAGTCGTATATCACAATTTAGGGTTAAGAAAAAACATACTCTTTTCCATATTTTGCTGTTTTTGACACCCTCAAAATCAATGTTAGTAACTCTAAAACCATTTCATATCTGGAAAAAAGTTTAAAAGACGCTGATTTCATTCAACTGATTTTGGGTAGCTATGGTGCAACATTTACCCAAAACAGTGAGTTAATCTTAAGGTGGTGGGGAAATTGTTTTTTCGGCAGTCAATAACAGGGGCCCCCCCCCTCCAATTTTGAAATTGACCCAATCATATTGAAAGTATCCAAGTTAATAGTTTATCATAAGGATTCCAAAAAGGTAATAGTTTGTACGAGCGCGGCCGAAAGGTTGTTGGGAGTTATATGCAAAAACGGCAAAATCATAAAAGGTCTTGTCATTGTACATGGGTAAATTTTAAATTACTACTCACCGTTACTACTAAACAATACTTACTTTACACTATTAACTCCCGTACTCCGATTGGATAAAAAACGGTGGCCAATTAGGTAAGATGGAGCTCATAGGATAAAAGTTAAGGAATAGTTTTGAGTGGTCTTAATAGCTTACTTACCGAAGTAGGGGGAAAAATACGGTCAAGCCCCATTGAACTTTGGATGTTTGACCTTTGTTGGGCCCCACATTTGTTTTTTTTGCAAATTTGTCACCTCCCCGAAAACCCCTTATTTCGGGGCATTTTGGCTATCTCTCTCACCCAAAGACCCCTATTTGTTTTGAGTCGCCAGGCCCGTCAACCGAATGCCTGGTTTTGAAGACAACCCATATCCATTTCCATATGTGATTCCCCCCACCTCCCCGATCTCTCAGTGCTAGAATTTGTCAATTAATACACTGTGATGTTTTGGTTGGAAGATGAACCACGAGCAGGCAAACTAAAAGTTTATAACACAATATACCCTACTTAAAGTTTCACAATTTGGTTAAACATGTGAATTAACTTTCTAGATTTTAATGCAGGGTTAAAGATCTAGGCCAACGCGAAATGCGAAATATTTTTTATTTCATTTGAACCACATTTAATTTTTTTTTTCGGCCGCTAACTTTCTCCTTTCCAACTTTCCCTCCGGTTTTTGAGTGTTTTTTTTTTTGTAAGAATTTTCCAATTGAGTAAAAATCTAATATAATAATAATGATAGATAATAATAATAATAAAGCGTCTAAAAACCAATTGTTAAAGCATTCGCAGCCCGTCTTTTCTTAGACCAAACTTTTTTTTTTTTTTTTTTTATTGTTTTGTGTTTTTCTATGGCCTAGATGCGCACAATCTGTTATGCATGAAACTAAGTACCTGAAATATTTGGGAGCCGACTGAGATGCACTATGGGGTGTCCGTAAAAAGGTCTACTTTTTTCAGAGGATGTCGCCCCACCCAAACCCAAAACAATTTTTTCAGGCCATGATTAACTGAAAGATAGGCTTTCAGATTTTAATATTTGTAATAATTTTGTGATTTCTTTTATTTATCTTTTTTAACTTATAAAAGCTGTTTCAAGCAACAGTCTTTCATATTATTTTCTAAACCATTTTGGCCAACATATGCCAGTCCGATCTCGAATGCTGTGTTATATGCTATTTATTTAGATAAGAGAATAAGACGAAAAGAAAAAGAAATGCATCACATACCAAAATACATTTTAACATGACAACATTGCAACAATGTTTTGCAGAATTTTGACAAGTATGAAATTATGAAAGGTCAACTTAACATATCACAAATTATGTTTGAAATGTGTGAATGGGCAATGATTCGGAATAATGTGCAACATGTCATTTCGTGATTGTTATTTATATTGTAATATGGTGCCCTCTGTTTATACATGCATTAGACAAAATGAGGAGTAGACGAAAATGGCATTAGACGAAATGGCATTAGTCGAAATGGTTTTAGACAATCTGGTCATTAGACCAAGTGGTCAGTAGACGTAATGACATTAGACGAAATGGTTTTAGACAATCTGGTGATTAGACCAAATGGGCAGTAGACGAAATGGCATTAGACGAAATGGTTTTAGACAGTCTGATGATTATACCAAATGGGTAGTAGACGAAATGGCATTAGCCGAAATGGTTGTAGACAACGTAGTGATTATACCAACTGGGCATTATACGAAATGGTATTAGCCGATGTGGTGATTAGACGAAATGGTAATTAGTCTAAATGGTTAATAGACAAAATGAAATTAGAGTATGTGGGTATTAGACTATGTGATTTTAGACAAAATGGAATTAGACTATCTGGATATTAGACGAAATGATATTAGACGAAGTGGCAATTCCCCACTAAAATACCTTTAAAATAGCCAATATAAAAAAAAATACACTTTTGCTATAAGGAAAATTACACACTCGGGGTTTATTTTGCTGATATGTTTAGGTTACATTTTCCTATTTTTTATCATTGAACCAGTCACAATCAGTCAGTCACAACTGAATTTGATGCCCGCCTAGAACTTCATTACCATATTGTGAATTTTATACCCCTAGAGGTTGTCCCGCATTTGCAGCTATAGTCGCTCTTTTTTGGAACAAGAATTGGTCCCCCGACCAAAATTCAAGACCCCCTAATGAATTTTATTCCAAAATATCTTTAAAATATTTTTAAAATAGAACGTGCATGCCCCAAATCTCTTAAAGCATGTAAAAAGAGATGCGAGGTCATTTCCAGAAAGAAAAGCAATGCTTAACTCTTGTCTACCTGGGCCATTTTTTGTGACAACAATTTCTCTGGGGCGGGGGTACCATCCCCCTGTGATTTTCATTTTTACACATCCGATTCCTATAAATTTGGTACCACAAGATAGCTTTGCGTTTTCTCTTTTCATTGGTATCAAAATAAGTACCAATATTCCCAATATGATGTCATAAATTAAGGAAAGAGTGAAAATACATGATATAGGGTGGAAAATTGATATTTTTCAATTTTACTCAAAAACATCACTAAACGCTCTGTGTAAAACAAATAGTAATTTCCCATCATGTAAAGCCCAAACCACATGGAAATTAGATACTCCTAACTTTTTTCCTGTTTTTGGTAAAACTTGAATTTCCCACATTTGCTGATATGACTTCACTTTGAAGTAAGCCTAATGCTGGGCATGTTGGTACTCATTTTGATATCAATGAAAAGAGTAGGATGATAGCTATCCATTGGTACCAAAATCTAGTGTCTGTGGTATTCCCGCGCCATACTAGGCGTGTTGCTACTTCTCCCCAGGCGCGGATCCAGGGAGGGGGCGGAGTAATTCTGCAAAATCGTGCAAAATTAGCCCATTTTGGACAAGTTAAAGTCTAGTTAAGCTTTTCAGCCCCCGGTGATTTTGACGTTTTCAAATCCTGGATCCGCCCCTGCTTCTCCCCCCCCCCCAAAAAAAAAAAAAAAAAAAAAGCGTTCCAAGTCAATTGCGGGCTCAGAAGGGGGGGGGGGGTAGTAAAGCGGAAAAAATCTTGGAGGGTTAATAATATCTAATATATCTGTGAATACTAGTATAGTAGTCAAAGCACTTACTGCATGAAGTCTTGTGTCTGTGAGTTGAAAACCTGAAATATGGCATTTTAAAGACTTTTTAAAAAATTTTGAATAATATTTTGTTCGAACATACCCGCCCATACTCGATAATCAAACCAATAATTGACAAACCTTGACATACGCGAAATTAATCGCCTAATTCTGTCCCTTTTCCGTAGTTTCCCTATTCCTTTGTACGTGCCCGTAGACCAAGTGGTTATTAGACGAAATGGAATTAGACGAAGTGATGATAGACCAGTCACGTATTGAGAACAGGTCTCGCAAGGGGTATAATTTTACTGCAAATTGGTCCCCTTATTTAAAAAAAACCCTGAAAACCAGTATAATTTCACCAAAAATTGGCTCCGTTAGACTCTCGTTAGGATGTATTTTCACTGAAAATTAGTCTTGTTAGCCTTTTAGGGGTCGATTTGAGAACCCCTGGAATGAGCATGGCACCCAACAAACCCATGAACACCCCCCCCCCCCCCCCCATCGGATAAAATCTCGCTTTGAAGAAAATATAATGCAACGGCAGTCTATGTGGTTGGTATACCTCACAAATCACAGTTAAATCACTTGGGGAATTAAAATGAAGAACTTAATTTTTCACGTCCTTGACCTTGGGATTTATAAGCTTGTCTAGTGACACTGTTTTGTGATAAATTTAAAAATCACAAGCTATCCCTTAGGCCTAATTATGATCCATTTCTACATGTATCCAGCGACTAAAAGACTCATCAATACTAATTTATAGTGAACTAGAAGTTAATACTTCATAATACTAGTAGCGCTCCATACTAGTATTCCCATGGAGTTATTGTAGCATTTTAGAGCATAGCACTGTCTAGTACAGTCGCAATGCAAGTGCATACAGTATTATGTGCAGTGTATAGGCTACGATGTAAGCTGATGTACCCACCAGTATCATCACTAATCGGTCGCAAAATTGCCTAGATATACATTCGTTTACTTCTACTCACAGTTAATTTCAGGGAAAACGGGAAACATACTCCATACAAATTGCAAACGCTTGATATTTTTTCAGATATTGACCAGGAAAGTACTTTATAAAGGCATACTTGTATACTCATCCCATAGAAACCCGTGCAACAGAGTGAATGTTTTGGGTAGAGCAAAAGGGACGCTGTGCAACTTCCGGTTCTTCACCGGCTCGCTATTCAATCGCGTGGAGATTGCCTATCCAGTGTGTAGAGATCAGTGTGCCTTATGGTTGCCTTTGCTCTGGTTAGCCAATCATCGCGCACTCTGCCCGTGACGTAGTTTCCTTGTGTCTTTTGTGCTGCTTCTAGTTTGGCGGCAAATTCGTCTCTTGGTTTTATTCTCATCCGTTTCAAGCGGTCAGGTTCCAAAACAGGGAATTCGTGCATCACAATCAACTTTGAAGTCTAGTAGAGCAACATTTTAGGACTAGATGTTGAACTTACCTTCTATGTGGATCGCTAGTTACCGGTTATCTCAATATCATTAATCAATTTGGAACCAGAGTGCGGCGCATTTTTCAGCAGCAAAGAAATGGAGAAATGGAGCAATTGTGTGCTGGTTTCTCAAGACGGTGCCACCTGCACACATCTGTAATGATTAGAAACACCGCCTTCAGGGACTCTTTCCAAATCGGATCAGTGATGAGGCCACATGTGGTGGAATGGACCCCTCGGTCAACGGATCTAACTCGCTAGATTTTTGGCTAGGGGGTGATGATGAATGAAGCGAGAGATTACAAAAGGTCCCCCCCACCCAAACACATTAAAGAACTACGCGACGGATAAACGAGTGTTTATCGCAATAAGGAGAACGGAGTGAACCTTAAAAGAGCTGTTCAATACATGAAATCCAGGGCTACAAAGTGCATCTCAATTCAGGGAGGACATGTGGAGGATAGAAACTAAAGTAGTAGATGACCAGCATGTAGATCCCGTGACCAACCTCTGGAGACAAAGATATGAAGGCCGGTCTTGGGGTCCCTGAAACGATTGTTTGAAGGTTTTGACTTGGGCTTGCCGCTTCCATGTTCCGGCATTTTGGGGAAGGTGCAAAAACAAAGTTTTAGTTAACACGGGGGGGGGTTATTTATATTAAAGTGAGAACTGTTCGCCAATTGAATTAATTGCATGTCAAATTATCGCCTGATCTACGCACATCTAAAAAGAATAGTTGTTATAGATCCGCACTTCAAATGAGGGGACGCTATGGCCAAAAAATATCAAAAGGCAATGTAATTCGTCAAGGTCAAATATGTTAATATAAACCAGAATTTTATTTAAAGATGTTAAGTGTCTCTTAATATGTTTTCGTGCAGGACAAATTTCAATGTTTAACTTTTAATAGTACCAGGTTGAGTACGACCTTGAATAAAAGAAATAGCCGCCATTTGACAAAGGTTTCGAACTATACCTTAGTAAAAGCTTAGTCACCAAAAAACTGGTTTTCCCCTTTCACGCACAAAACTCTCAAACTAAGCAGCTGAAAAACTTCAATAGCAAAGGAATGGCCTCCGTCTTGAGCTCTACAAGTGCGATGCTTATCTCCCCATAGGTTACCCGTTTCGAAAGATATGGAGGAAAGAACATAATATTGCACTACTAAAGCCTGGGAAGATCAATCCCAATCCCAAGAGAGCTATAGACCAATATGACTCCAGCCATACCAAACAAAGCTCTTTCAACGTCTCATGCTCATCCGTATCGCACCTGTGATAGACGACACACCTCATACCAGAAACAATACATCGATACATCGAAAGGTTTAGAGAAGGGTTAAGGGTTGGTAACCGGAGTTGGTGTTCGTTGATCTATCAGCACGCTTAACGACACGTTAATCACAGCTGCCTACGCCACAAGATTGGAACCATCACAAGAGATATCCGCTCTACTGATAGCTAATCAAGGATTTGCTTTCAAACAGGCTGTTCTTTGTTCAGTAGGAGCGAAAAGAAGATAAGAAGAGCCGATGGCGTAGGGCTCAAGCATGGACTACCACTTATACATCCAGACTGAAATAAATAAAGACTTGAAATACATAAAGACTGTTTCGCCGAGCTTCTATATAATATTTTTCAAGTTACTTCTACGGGTTGTATCATTTACTTGATCCTTCGCGTGCATTGAATGAGTTTCGCACAGTCATAGATTCTGCTAGAATCATGCATCATAGAGTGGGTTCGGTATTCAATGAAATTAGTTCCCGTAGGATTTTGGTTGATTTAAAGTTGATTTTCTTGCCTGTTTTTCATTCAGTAGGGACCGCAGTCAGAAATGATGGGGTTGCAAATTTTGGACTTGCTGCCCCCTCCTCACGGGGGAAATGTTACTACAGGGAAAAATTAAAATCGGAGGTCAAATGTGTTTTAAATGTACATTAACATGTTCTCTCTTTTAAGGATTGAAAAAAGTTGTATAATATTTGTATAGGTTCCGAACTTTAGTTTAAAGCGCTATAGCCACATAATGGTTTAAGGTTATCCTGGGGTAAAAGTTTACCAATGACTCAGATATTGTTGAAAAATGGTGATAAGTTATTTGTCTTGTCTCCAAAGGATCAAAAAATGTATTATTTTCAAGTATGTGACATTTGGAGATGGTAATTAAATAGCCAAAATGTCGCAAGGGTCTACATGGTCTATATGGGGGTAACCCAGAACTTTCCCTGGATGTCGCATAAATGGTGATATCAAAAGATCAATTAAAATGCATTTCTGTTCCAGTATGAAAAGGGAATAATTTGACCACCACTTTCAAACAACTCGGAGCCCATTTACCCCCAGGGTTACCTTGAACCGTATGGGACTATACCGCTTTAACTAAAGGTTGGAACCGAGGCAAAAGATTTTTTTAATCCTTATGAGAGCGAACGCGTTAGTGTACATTTAAAAACACAATTTGAATCGATTTTAAATTTTCCTGTACTACCATTTACCTTACTTGAAGAACGGGGGCGGCATCAGTGGAAAATTGTGCACCTCATAATTTTCTGACAGTTTGGTCCATGAAACCAGCAACAGCAACAAAATCAATTTTAGCATGAAAATCCTACTGGAAAACACACCAACCCACACTAATAGGCCCACCCTTCTAAATATATAATTAGTCCGCTTGAAACTCTGTTTCACATAGATAGCGAGAGGTCCGGGTTCGAGATCGTGTGTTTTTCGTCTTTATTTAATCTGTGCCTCGCCCGTTTCTCCGAGCTTTATATAATATGAATACAGACTATTGTTAATCACCAGATTGAATTAGAGATCGTATTCTAAAATTAGGACCAAGATTTGCAATATCTGAAATTCTCATCCAATCAGAAATATTCCCTGCAAAATATATCTGTTTTGAATGATGATTGTGAATGAAGATGCTATTTCCCTTGTTGTTTACCCTTTGTCTTTAATATTTCCCACATCAAATAAATGTAGGTTTAAAATAGATAACAGAGATCTTACAGTGATCAGTTATACTCTTTAATGTTGACGGCTTGAATCTCAAGCTTTCATCATTTGGAGGATCACATAACTAGTAATTTACAGGTACAAAATTACACAAACACCTCAATACAATATTATGGCGCTATCACACCATTTAAGTACAACCTTTGACGTCCGTGACAGCTTGATTGCTTGCTTGCTTCAGCTTATGTTCAGCATCCACAAGTAACTTGTAGGGAAGCTTGACGTTACTGCTAAAGTTCGGCACTATAAATGGATATGCTGATTGAGGCTCGGGATTTAAACACTGCTAGGTTACTCATGATGGATATAATCTCTCCCACAGGACATCTTAAGGTTCGGGTTTGGTTTCAGCTCGGGGGGGGGGGGGGTCGATATTCATACTTCCAGATGTGATGACTTGCAGCACAAGAACCTCGGCCACTAACTTTTTTTTTTCGGTAACGAGCCGTAAAGGCTCTAACATTCTTGATCATCAAGAAAAAACTATATTATATCAGAAAATTACAAGTCAATTATCTAGGTAAAAAAAAACAAACCGAAAACATGCATATTAGATATAAGATGTAAATGCAAACAAAAACAATTGCATGTAAAGAATGCCTTCTTGTTCCAATTGCTTGTTACAACCTGCAATATTATTGTTCTTTTTAAGCAAATATAATTCCTCATATTCTTACAAACTTTCAGAATTTTTTATATTAATAAAATAATGATATCAGGTGTTACTTATGCATCTAGAATTATAAATATGATATTTAGCAAGGAAGGACAAACAAAAAATTAAACTTGCGATTATGTGAAATCCAAAATTACCAAAACAAAACACCCTTCATAGTGAGATTAGATATTATTTAAAATTTAGATTGAAAAGATTGCCAAAAGACAGAAGTAAACTGACATTCCCAAAAGAGGGTGCAAAGGTCTTCAACTCCTTTGCAAAAGTACAAAAAGGAGAGTCAATAATACCCATTGTATCGACCAATTTATTCAGGATAGAAATCTACTGCAAAAGCTTAAAAAATTGGAAATATTGCATCTGGTGGATAAGGAATGACTGGAACGGTATAGAATATATGTTCAACCCAATCGAGATTTATATCATTAAACAACAGTGACCACCCACTTCAGTTCAGAAATGGACTCGGCCACATAACAGGTGTACACTGCTTAAAAATATTTGATCATGTGAGTAAAAAGTCAAAGCTCTAATGTTGAAGTAAATTTAGTCAAAGTTGAGTAACCTTACTAATTGTTTGAACAGAAAGCTTAGTTCATTGTTGGGTTAAAATATACTCAGCTTTGTGTAAGTGTTTACTCAACTTGACTAAGATTTTATCAACATCTAAGAGCTGTTGCACTTTTTACTCAACCTTTTTTGGAGTGTAACAGCTCTCCTGGCGCAATCCCAAAGACTGGTTGTGTTTTGACAATTAATATTTTGGAAATTAGGTATAGCCTTACAGGCATACTGCTGAAATTAAATTGTGGTCCTCACAGGCACAAGACAGAAAATACCTTCGCCAAAATATACCCAAGAAATTTGCCAATTAACTAATGCCGACTAAAAAGATGATGATGAGTGGATGGAATCCTATTGGACTCATGCCTCCACCACCCCAAGATCTAGATGAAGTCTATCAAAACACCCAAAATGTATGCATGTTGTCAACTAATGGTTAATAGGGTAATTACGAAAATCAATGTGTGTATACAGTCACATAAACAAACGAAAAGAGGAAAAAGTCCTGGATGTAAAGTTATTTGGTATACCTGGTTTATATTCATAAGCATTCTCTCAATGCAAATAGTTTAAAGTACAACAGAAATCTTGGTGACTTGCCTTACCCAATAGGGGCCTAAATAATGGCTAAAAAAGAAATGGTACAATCGTGTGAACCCGATATTTTTTTCAAATAATCTATCTCAAATAATAATAAACAATAAATTCGTTTTGTCATAATTAAAGAAATAAGACTAGGCTTTCCAGCGTTCGTTTAAATCTACCATTTCTTCTTGTTCAATCGAGAAGATAACCAGGTTTACGCGGGAACCACAAAACGAGGTTTGTACCACTTCTGGTTGATTTAAACACGTTGAAACAGAATTAGTTATTCATATTTGAAATATAATGAAATTTATTAAAACGATACTTCATAAAGAACCTTTAAAAGATGCGGTTATATAACAGTTACGTAATGATGGGAGTTATTTTCAGTAAGTTCTGCTTAATATAAAAGTGTATTAAAATCCGACATTGAACTGTTGTTTTGTTCGAAGGAACCATGGCCCTACGCAACTGGAGGAGAGAGAGAAAGGAGAGAGTGGTTTATGGTCTAACGCAAAGTACTACCGACACCTTGATACTTAGCTTCCAAATTAAAATTGTTATTGACGTCAACAATTAAGTTAATGCACAAAGAAATATTTTTAAACCATTCTTTGCATTTGGAGTGTTCATTTTGGTAGAAAAATAGGGTCATTCTGGCAAGATTTTAAAGATACCAATTTTGTAATATTCAAAGCTCCATTTCATAAAATATTGTAGGTGTATTGTTTATGAAAAGAAGATATTTATCATTGAAACTGGATTATAGTTGACGATTAAAGCTTGTATCGAGAAAACTAGAATGCCATTTGTTTACTTTAAGGGTGTTTGGTTTATTGGTCAAGTTTTAATTTTTACGAGGCTTCATGACAGCATGGGAATACGCTGCGCGAAAACAACTCTGCCTATGCATATAGCACAACAATCGACTTCGGTGTTACCGTGTGTCCCAAAAAAACGCCAACACTGGTGACCAAAGCGCCATAAGGTTTGAACAAAAGCACCTGGACTACTTATTATTGTTGTAAGGTACAATTCAAGATTCCAAGATTCAATTTATTTAGCATAACATTTCGTTACATGACAGCAATGTGTATTACAGTTCTATTATATAATAATACAAAATGAAACCAATTGAAAACTGTACTAAAATGAAAAGGTGGGGGATATGATATGATAGGAACAGAAATGGACAGAGCGAGAGAGCAAAAACAAAAGTTACAGCCGTTGTACAAATAATTGGGTCACTACATACAAGGGAAACAGAATAACAAAATACAATTAATCAGATTCTTATACATAACTTAGATACAAGCATTTACTTAAGGAATTTTAGGTGGCTTACAATTTTCAAAGACTTTAACACTTAACTACAAAAAATAAAAAAAATAAACAGTTTGGTCACAAAAGGACCTGCAGGAATTAGGACAATGGGATGCACGGTCATTAACAATGTGGAAATGCACGAGCAATGACTATCTTCATAAGACACAGAGCAGAAAAAACGGGAGGTGACAGCATAAACACTGGTATCGTTTTAGAAAACAAGGGGTAGCATTGAGCGAGCGCAGGAACAGAGTAAATAGGTAGGACGGATACCAGGGTTAGTCTGTCTGTGTGTGTGTGGTGTTTGTGTGTATACCGGTACATGTGTGTGATTCAGTAAGGAAAAGGACAAGAAATTTGTAACAAGTCTGAAATTGAAACAGAGGAATATCATCAAAGGAAGCAGAGCATGAGGCCTATGAAAACGCAACAAAAAAAAGTGTGAGTATTGCACAAGTATCAGTGAAGGCGAATAAATAGTTTACCAAGATGAGATTATGAATATTAAGCAAGCAAACAATATAATGGGGGTATGTGTGTATGTCGTTTAAAAATAAAACGTGATTACGATGGTAGCCTAACAAGTACAGTTTAAGCACGTGCATGAGGTGGCAGGAAGAGTGTACCAGGGTTGGAATGTTTGTCGGTGTATGTGTGATGGACTGTTATTAAATCCCTGAAAATTTCATACCGGTAGAGTCAATAGTTTTTAGATATGACCCAAACAATCAAGAACACGCAGAACCCATTTTACAAGACTGGCAATGGATAACACAATGGCAAATACAATATTGATTGCATTCTACATTTACTTGCCCAAATCTATCTGAAGAGCAACTTCTACTGGGTCAAATGGACTGCATTTACATACTTATTACTTAATTATAATGATAAAACATTATTTATTGGTGATTAAATAGTTCAAGACGGTATAAAACTATGACTAAGTATGGACAAACTCCACATAAAATGAAAATGCGTTGGGCTGCAACTTGCTTGTTTGGACATTATGTTAAATAAATGCGTGGCTGAACTGCTGTTACTGAAAATAATGTTACATTCTCAACTTTATGAAAGTAAAACCTATGTTTCAACACAAAACTCAAAACAAATCAGTATATTCATTCTGTCATTAAATTGCGTTAAAATAACTATTTGTGTGCCGTCACAAAATGATGACTGATCCAATGCTGTCTTATTGGACAAACAAAGAGGTGTTGATCGAACATTCATAATTCGATCTTTTAAGTGTGGAAAATGATGTTTTTTTAGCTGTATTACCAATGAGAAAATGAAATAGTATATCTTGTTGGCCGCAGCGGCTTTAAAAAAAGGAACTGGTGGTTGGACTTAGAGATTCATATTGGTGGTTCTGAGTGCAAACCGTACAGTGCCGTATTTGGTTACAGGGGTCCTGCAGGTTACTTGATTTTCTGGGGTCATATCTTTAAAAAATATTGACATCTCCTTTTATGAACTTTTCAGGGATATTACTAACAGTCCCATCTTCCTACAACAAGAATAAGTAGTCACGTGCTTTTGTTCAAAACTTATGGCGCATGCCACCAAATGTTGCGTTTATGGGGTGAAACGGTTATAACATTAAAAGCCAAAATAAGATGATCTAAAAGAAATAAGATGAAACAAACGACAGTGGAAACTGGTCTTTGTTCTATATATTATGCCAAGTAAGAAGACTTATTTTGAAATTGCCCTTTTTGTGGTTGATGTACATTTTAGATAGGCTATGCCACTTCCCTCGTTTACCAAGCCTTTTTGTAACACGGTTTACAAGGGGGTAAACAACCACCTCGGAATTCTTTATAATACACTCCGATGGATATGATTTGATACCATTGGATAGCTATGGTCATCATCTTTCCATTGCTACCCAAAAAATAAGTACCAACAACCTAGTATGGCGTCACAATGACGTCACAAGTTCGCAGCTAAAACACGTAGGGAATATCGGATTTTCAATGCGTTTCAGCTCTAAATGATGGCAATTGGCTCGTTTTACATAAAACACAGGAGTTTGTGACGCCATGACCTGCTGCATAATATTTTCAAAACGTGCACCATTAAAAATCCTTGGGTCGCACACCACCACCCCCCCCCTTACCCTTCGACTTGGACGGAATACCTAACCCCGGTTCACATTTTTCGCTAAAAAAACCGGAAAGGTGAGAGCCCGATACTGAAAGCCTTTACGAAAGTTTTGGCATTTTAGCGTACCGGAGTGAAGTTCACTAGGAAAAATTTTAAGGGGGTTTGAACCCCCCCCCCCTGGTAAGACGAGGGTTTAATAATGTACCTACTCCACTGCATCTTCGGCTTTTTAAAATTCGGATATCAATTACATCCCCCTCAAAATTTAAACCATAACATCTACAGAAGCATGACGTGGCCACTTTCAGACCACAACATTGCTAAATGGCGCCTTACTGCTACACTAGGTCTATCCCTTTTTATCACAACGAGTGGAACATTTGACTTAATTACTTAGTGTCATAGTTCTCATGTTTGCATGATCTGCGTCCAAAATATCAGGCTGTATTCATTGTGAGCATCAGTTCTAGCATATTCCATGTTTGTAACTTCCTGTGATTCTGAACTGATTCATGGAGTTTTGTATTGCTGATAATGTAATCTTGCAGGATTTGAAATGTACCTGGTTGAACCACAGAATTGTGCAGGTGATATCATTTTTTTTTCGGTAGAAATAGAAATTATAGGGATCGACTGCTCACAGAGTAATTGCTCCACCTAGAAATTTCACGATACAACAACGATTCAATTATGAAAAGATAAGCAAATTTAACACAATACAAAAAGCAACAGAGGCAACAACGTTAACCCCATGGCACGTTGACAAGATTTTAAAATAGATCACTGGCGACTATCAAAGAGTAGGTTACTTCCATAATGCTATGTATTCTGTCTTGGAATGCCCACACTGTAGCCCCTATTTTAATCGTAATGTGAGCGAGTTGTCGAGATTGTTGATATTCAACTCTAGAGGTTCCTGGTCTTTGTACCAGGCTTTGGCGAATTAACGGCGTTTTCCAAGGCTAAACCATCTCAACTTCCTCTGAATATTCTGGCTCTATACTAAGGAGGACATCTTTTGGAGAGCTTTAGAATTTCTGCTAAGCCAAACTGCAAAACTGCGTAAAGTTTGGTATAGATGAAGTACACGGAAAAGGATTGTGTACGCACAGTTCCAATATGGAAACGGGAGTTGAATGGGAAAGTTTTAGCTCTGACATTCCAAAAATGTGAGTTAAAAAATGTACAGCATCTTAATGTTGAGTAAAATCTTAGTCCAAGTTGAGTAACCTTACACAAAAGCTGAGTATATTTTACCCAACAATGACTAAGATTTAGTCACAATGAGTAGGTTTACTCAAACCTTTGACTAAGATTTTACGCAACATGTGACATTTTTTACTCAACATGAGTGAATAATTTTACAGTGTACTTACCACATTTAATCTCTTCCGATAGTTTTGTGCCACTGTCCAGTAAATGAAGAAAAATAATTACGGTTTTGATTCCTGGCTCACGCCCACCTAGTATGACGAATATTGATAAAGGCAATTAAATATGGCGCTTGATTTAGTTTGAAATCAGAGCAGTCAGAAAATTGCGTATTTGTTGCGATTAAGAAGTAACTGGACTATAAAAATCAAATCGAAACCCAAGTACACACCAGTCTCAGAAAGAAATCATTTTGGATTTTTTCTTTTAACATGGGGTCTTTAGCCATCTACTTGTTGGTGATTTAAAGAAAAGTTAGAGCTTTCTCCGACATTAAACAAAATCTTAATTAAACATTGAGCGATTACACGTACGACTTCATTGCGAGGACAAATAATATAGTGCTTAATATACACATCTGGAGATATAGTGCTTAAGGGGTTGGAAGTGTGATTTCTTTACGCGCAAGCTGCTTTACACCTTCAGCATTCTGTTTGGAGCCAGTCGTGGACAAATGAAGAATTTTAGTTTTGAGCTGCCAAGGTATCATGCGCAGATTCCGCGGATAACTGTGCGTTTGTTTGCGTTTATTAAAATCGTGCATCTCTATGCCTGCGTTCCTGCTTGCTGCAGGCGAATGGGCGCGGATTTTTCTTGCCGCCCAAATAGACGCCCAATTTGAAAAAAGTGTCCAAGTTCGTGGTTTTCGGCGTGTAATGGAAAAAGTAAGTCGGTGACCCCCATTTTTTATTTCAAAATTTTGAAGAACGACATCGTGACCGCGACCTCAAACATATTTAGAATTACACAAATTATCGAGAAGTTTTTATTTTGTGGGCGATCCCAACGTCAAATTTTAACTTTTCCCATAGAATTGCGTGGTAAATAATGACAACAGACCTTTTGGTTTTGGCTATAGCTCAAAAACTAAGTCGGTGACCCCCATTTTTTATTTTAGATTCTTATCAGACACCGTTGTAAATACCATCTATATGAATTATGGGAAATTTATCGAGTTAGATCACTAACACGTCAAACCCCTTAATAAATACATCTGGAGATTGGTTTATAAAAAAAGCTATGCTGTTTTTTAGCGCAAAATGAATACCAGTAGTCCAGCAGTATGTACCCATAAGACCATGCATTTGACATTTGACCTTACACAAAAGTTTGCTCGAAATGTTTGGATGGTTTCTATTATAAGCACCAAAATTGTCTCCCTCAATGTAACTCATTCCCAACTAAGGTCTATGTGTGTGTCTGTGTGGTGTGCGTGTGCGTGCGTGCGTGCGCGCGTGCGACATGTAGGTGTGTGTGTGGTTATACGGCCAGGTTTTCTATGTTCAAATTGTTTTCATTTCGCCTGAGTTTGTTAGGGTCATTTGAGCATTTCGCATGAGTTTGTTAGGGTAATTTGAGCATTTCGCATGAGTTTGTTAAGGTATTTGAGCTTTTCGCATGAGTTTGTTAGGGTAATTTGAGCATTTCGCATGAGTTTGTTAGGGTAGTTTGAGCATTTCGCTGAGTTTTTTAGGGTATTTGACATTTCCGCATGAGTTTGTTTAGGTATTTGAGCATTTCGCATGATTGTTATGGTAATTTGAATCATTTCGCCTGAGTTTGTTAGGGTAATTTGAGCATTTCGCATGAGTTTGTTAGGGTAAATTTGAAGCATTCGCATGAGTTTGTTAGTGTACTTTGAGCATTTCGAATGAGTTTTGTTAGGTAAATTTGAGCATTTCCGCTTGAGTTTTGTTAGGGTCATTTTGAGCATTTCGCATGAGTTTTTTAGGGTACTTTGAGCATTCGAATGATTTTGTTTAGGGTATTTGAGCATTTCGCATCAGTTTGTTAGGGTAATTTGAGCTTTCGATGAGTTTGTTAGCCCTGGAATTGCATTTCCACGTCATACGCCTCTTACACTGGAACGGAATGTTGAGTAGACAACACCTCACGTGTTCTCGCTTTCAATTGATTGAGCACCCCGATCTCGTCATCAATGCTTTAACACAAACAAACACTGATATATTGCATGCTGGGTTTTACTGCTTTATTCTGTTACAGCAACGGGAAAAATGTAACACAAATCTATTGGAAAAGTAGTTTTTACTGTACATCTGGGTATACTTCGTAAATATCACTAGCTTACTCAATGCGGAATTTCAAACTGTAAGATGTTCGAGAGGTCACTCAAATTGGCAACTTCAATTACCTTTCTTAGAGCCAATTCCATGAAAGGGAAGGTCGTCAAATTAATAATTTTGTATTTTTTTCTTGGCCAATTTTGCAAAGTGTGCTAACTTGCATTGCAAATAAACAGGTGTTGATTTTACAAGGGAAATTTAGTCTCAATAATACTTTCAAAAAGTTTACAAACGAAATCACGTTTACGAGCTGCGTCCTGTTATGCAACAAGATCGATTTTCTGGTAACGACAGGAAGCTTATGGTAAAAAAGCACCGGAACACACTCGAACGATGATCATTGGATAGCAAAGATTAAATAACATTCACAAAATAATATGAAGTGCAGTGTGGGATGGGAATCGCGGAGTCCGCGGACCGGATAACATTACCCCAAGACTATTAAAACGGTGTGCAAACAGCAAACAACAAAGATTTTCACACATATTTTCAAAGCGCAATTGATTAATGTTACTCGTGTATTGATATGATTATATAAATTGTATTGTTTGTAATTTGAGCTGTCATGTGATTAATTTCCTTTTGGGATTAATAATTACTTGAACTTGAAAACGTCAAAGTCCCGTGTCAAAGGTCACATCTACTGTAATTTGTGTGTTTGGTTAGTTTGTTCAAATTCACATGTATTGGCCCGATAAACAAGGACAACGTGGACTAAATGACAGGCAAACTGTGGTCAAAACATCTTTAATAAGTAATTTGCATTTAGTTAGGTTTATGCACAGCCAACCTTTGCTACTACGGGATGGTTGATTTTCATGATGTACGTACTTGGGGAACTTAGGGGTATAATCAGAGGGTGTTTTGAATCAATCCCAGAATGCAATGCAATGTGCCTATACTGTACTGTACTTCTTAGCGTATCCACAAGTCATTTGTAATGGCTTGTGGTGGTGTCAGGATTTATTCAACTGAGTAAGCTGATCCGGGGCCGCGTGTATCCATGATACGGACATTTCTAACATGGCCCAAACACATGTAACTAAACACATGCCAGCACTTCGGGATAAAAAGTGTTCACGAAGTTTAAGAACCACAAGATATTTCATAATAATGTTAAAAGTCAGGGCTTTAATGTTTTAAGATTTTTTTTTTTTTTTGATCACATAACCTTGTACTGTTGCATTTGTGGCGAAATGGTTTATTCTTTCACATGGGGGAAATAACTCAAAGGTAGACTTGATGTATTTATTGTAAATGTAAGTTTAATCAGCTATACCATCAACCGTCCTCTTCCCTCATCAATCGTCAACTCCTCAACTCCTATGGTCAAAGAGGTCGAGTCCCGCCTGGACGAGAGGGGGCGCTATACCACTTTTATGAGTGGACCGCACAGAGTGGATCTCCACACATTGTGGGATTGACTCAATACATCCTCTAGGGTATAATCAACAATGATCATTATTGTGTGTTCCATCATATGTATTTTTATTGAAAATATTATCGTGTCGGCAGCATGCAACTGCTATTGGATGACCATTTTTTTTTCTGATACTTAGTACAAGGGTACCCGTATACCTAACAACCATGATCATTGATTCATTGTCGTCTGTATATCTGGAAGAAAGTAGCTACTTCATTTGTATATTGCAAGAGCAATTTCTTCATGCCTTCTACCACTTCCAACAACGTCCCTTACGCTAGAGAACAGGAAAACAGGCGCATAATGATTCGTTTTAACCATCGGAAATTTGAACTCGGCCCTAATATACTGTAAAGGCTTTGGCGCTCTACACTGTATTTTTTCAGATAATTAAACAGATTTGAAGTATGAAGTAGGAAAAAACCTGTTTGAGGTCCGATATCTGATTACTTATACTGTTGGAAATTTTCGATGCAATATTGTAAACCTTTATTTAAATCAATTACTGACTTTATTACAGCATTTAGGCACAATTATCAAACGATTTGCTTCTATGAAGATTATTGGGCCGAATGATGCTCGAGGACCATCTTGTTCCAGACCTACGTTACCATACGGTTCGCTGGAGCATAAGTCAATCTGGAAAATATCTTATCGAAGTTTAATACCCATCGCTCCAGGATCATAATGTGCCCCTGGAGCAGTATTTGACAGAATCTTTTCTCCAACGGCGCCAGGAGACATATTTTTTTTCCTATGCCCTGGGACCATTTGTGCTTTTACTATTCTCCAAGAGCATATTCAGCAATTTACAATGCCTCCTTGAGCATTTGACGAAATTACTTACTGTCCAGATTATTTATTCTCTAGGAGCAGAATCAAATATGCGCCTGGGGCATATTAAAGCTATATTGGCACTTTTTGAAGAGCGCCCCCAATTTTAAAATTTGATATTTTTGCTCAGTTACGTGTGTGGTAATTGTCTAGGAAACTATACCTGCGAACGAAAATGCTAAAAAATAGGACGCGTTGTAATTAACACAAAATAAGCGATTTTGTTATTACGAAATTGGGAAACCAGATTGGACTTAACGGCCAGCGCTGGAAAATGCTACTTTATGTCCGTCCCATGAAATGAAATAGTGCACCATCCAGCCACGAGAAAATAACCTCTAACTTGACTTGCCCGAACTATTAAAACAACTAAGAGCCTACTAAGGATGAGCGTAGACCCGTAACATGGCGCTATTTCCTATCCCGGATATCAACTTGGAAGGGGCCGGTTTCCAGCAGCCGTTGAATTATTATCAATCGGGGATCCCCGATAATAATTCTTCTAGTACAAATTCCTTCGTTTGTGACACATAGACATTTTCGAGCCTTATAAACATTCACAGTATAGTTTACTACCAGTTACCAATGCAACCGGTGGTAAAAAGCTCCCAAATTTTTGAAAAATTGGGGGCGCCCTTCAAAAAAAATGTGCTAATATTGCTTTAAGGGTAGTTCACCCCTATGATTTTGTTGTTTCACACGAATTTTCGGATTTTATTGCAACCATTTAAACAGCACAACCTGTGTTCTATGGTCTAACTAAATCGATTTACCAACAAAGGTTCTACACACTCAGACAATCCGAGCTGTAATTTTTTTGCCGATTTAACACAACTATTTGACCATTTAAAGTCACAAAAAAAACCGCATGGTTTTTACTTAACGGCGTGATTTAAGCAACATTTTACGATACGTGCGTCAGTCGCAAGGCGCACAATCGCGTCGCGCGGTCATTTTTTACTGCGTAATGAAGCGCGCCGCGTGTTTAATGGTACTTTTGGCGCGAACGCAATCTTGGAAAAACGAAAAATTATTTTGAAATTTAAACAAAGCGCTAATTTAGACCAGATAAATTTCAATTTCTTCTGATTTCTGGAGTTAGAACACAGGATGTTTGATTCAATAGTGCATAAAGATGTACTTCCATCACTTGCACAACAAGTCATTTGACGTTCAAAGATAAAGTTTTTGAGAAAGAGAACACTTGAAATGGCGTGAAAAGGTTACTTTTTTACTTCAACAACGGATTTTCTCAATGTTCAAATTTTCGCAAAATTTTTGCAAATTTTCAAAAAAGTACTCCAATACCGAAGTAAAAGGTAGGTTTAACTTTCCTACGATAGCAGTCGGTCGTCTCTAGGGACGGTTTTTCTCAATTTTAAATTTTTTTCGATTTCTACAAAGATATTCTCAAATATACCTCAAAATTTTGGAAAAGAAGGTAAAAATCACACTTTTTTTGACATTTTTCCCTTATATTTCGAAAGTAAGCTCTATTTTAAGAAAATAAAAACGGTCCCTAGACAAATTTGTCCTTGTTTCTAAAAAATAACATAAGAATCATGAAAATTCAAATTGGTTTTTGTTATGCGTCTGAAAAATTTGGGGCAAAATCGAATCGTGTTTTTTTTAGTATTTTCTAAAATACGGAAATTTAACTTAATCTGAATGCGACCACATTCGGTTCATCATCCAATTTTCTTTCCAGAAATGTATACTCTTACATACAATAATCAAATTTTGCACAGTTCAAACCAACCAAAATAGATACCAGAATCTCAGGTTGACACGGCCTAACTTAGAATATTTTTCCAGATGATTACGCTCCAGGCCCATATGTTCGACCATATAGTCCTGAGCATAATTTCGGTCGGGCCAAAATCTCTAAAGCGAACGAATTTACCTTCAAGCAAGAGATTGCTTTCTGCACATTCGTAGTCACCCAATTTCTCGTAATCCCAGGATTTTGACAGCATCATCATTCATGCCTGTACTTCTAATAGCCTTGTCTACTTTCTCACCGCGACGTTTTAACATTTGTCCGGAACTCTTGAAATAACCCTTTCACTTTAATGATATTATATATTATATTAATATATTATTATTATTATATATTTTAATTACATTTTTGAAGTTGTTCAAAGGTGCTTGTTTCCGATTTACGGGGAGTATTTTCAAATTTGTGTCAGATGAAAGGCTGTAGTTTTAATTTGGCGTTTCCAACTTATTTTTTCTTGCCCTTTCTTTCTTTCTTTTCTTTAAGTGGCGTTTGCCTAACTTATTGTTTTCCCCTTGCTGTTTCCTTTACAAGACGGCTTCTGGCCCGTCTGTTCTGTTTCTGATGCGTTCTTACAAACGGCCTTCTGGCCGTCCTTGTTCTGTTTCTGATGCGTTCTTTCAAGACGGCCTTCAGCCGTCGTTGTTCTGTTTTTTCTGCATGCGTGCCTTTCTTTCTTTACAAGACGTCCTTCATGCCGCCTTGTTCTGTTTCGAAGGGCGTTCTTTCTCTTTCTTCTTTCTGTCAACACTTCACCTGACTCTGCGTCTAGCGCAGATCCATGTTTGCGTATTCCGACGCAGACTTTAAAACAACATACACACAACCGCATGTCCGCTGAGGCATCCCATTTATGTCACTTGACTTTGACTCCTGTCGGGTCATCTAGGGGTCACAGGGGTTCAAAATTGCATTTTCCTTTAAAAAGTTTCAACTCATCAAGCGCCTACATATCAATGCACTGTGACGTGACTCAGGCATATGAAGTAGCTTGAGAGCCCTCACAAAAGTTATGGGTTGATAGGTCAATCTGGGGGTCATTAAGGGGGCAACTTCCGGTCTTTATGTTGAAAAATCTTCAAAAAATCTTCTTCAAAAGAGCTATTGCTATATGCAACGTTGCATGGTCACTTGACTCATAAATATGAAGCATCTTAGAAGAAGACTCTTCATAAACGTTGTGTTCGGCATGGGGGTCAAAGGTCATTAAGGGGAACCTTCTCCGGTCAAAAAAAACCAAAAATATGCCAAAAATTCAAAATTTTTTTCTCAAAAAAAACCCAAACACTAGTACAATAACTAACCTTTGCAGATATCTTTCAAATTTACCTGGTGCTATTAAGTATTTTATTTTGGATGTCAAGGTCATTTTAAGGTCATTTCCGGTTTTAAGGGAAATATTTTCAAGATTTTTATTTTTTTTATTTTTTTTATTTTTTTTATTTTTTTTATTTGCATGGAACAATGCATTTTTGTTTGTGTACCGAGGTTTTTTTTATACCGGGATCAAAGGTCATTTAAAAGGGGTCAAAAGTCAATTTTTTTGCCCAAAAAATGTTCAAAATAAACCAATTGGATTTATCTCAGCTATAGAGGACAGATAAAACACCGTTAATATAGTGATGTAACATTAATATAGAAGAGGTCTATGATATTCTCGACCCCCAAAGGTCAAAGTTCAAGGTCAAGGTCAAAATTTACAAAACAAGCTCCGATGAACGAAATTTTGACAGAATAAATCCTCGGATTTCGTAAATACAGAAAAATTCAGTGACCCTAGATTCTGTTGGGTCCCAGGGTGGTCCGTTTTATAGAGGTGCAAAGGTCAAATCCCTGACATGCTTGGATGGATTTGGACCTTTTCATAATATTGATCCTTGGATTACAAGTTTGTTAACAGACGGTAAAAGATACATTTAATGACATTTGTGACATAGTGGGAAGTATTCAAAGCATTATGGGGTCCAAGGTCAAGTCCACCTCAAGGGTCATATAAGGGATCACCAGCCATTCCCCAATAACGGCCGTCTTGTAAATTATATCTGTCCCCAGTTCATAGTGTTCTTCTTTCTTTACAAGAACGGGGCCATCATGCCGTCTTGTTCTGTTTTTGATGCGTTCTTTTCTTTCTTTCTTTTCTTCTGGCAACATTTCAAATGCTTCTTTCTGTTTTGTCATTGTTTGACGTAGTCTGACCAGACTTGCACAATATGACCGCTGAGGAGCCATCCCCATTGATGACCAATAGGGCTTGAACTGTAGTGACCCCTGATCGGGAGGGGGATCGATAAGGCATCGTAGGTTGATCAGGATGGGTCAAAAGTGTGATTTTCCTTTAAACTTTATCAGGAAAGGTCCTCATACAGTTTAAACTGCATGGTAACGGGACTCATGCATGTGAAGCAGCTTTGGGCCCGACCCTCACAAAAGTTATGGTTGACGAGAGGTCATCTGGGTTGTCATGGGAAGGGGTGCACTGGTTGGCGATCATTCCGTGGCGTTTAAGTGAGGAAAATCTTGGCAAAAATAGCTCCTGATATATGCAATCGAGTGGCAGTGGTCCCGTGACTCATACATATGAAGCAGCTTAAGACCCTTCACAAATGTTTGTGCTCGTGGGCGGGGGTCAAAGTGGTCATTACGGGGGGAACTTTCCGGTCACAAAAACCAAAAATATTCCAAAATATGGGGGCACAAAGGTGGTTTTTATCGTCAAAAAAGAACCCAAACATAGTACAGGTGACTAACTTCAGATTTGCAATTCATGTACCTGGTTTATGCCCGATCTTTTTATTTTGGAGGCAAAACGGTCATTTAAGGTCATTTTCCGCTTTTTAAGATAAATAATTTCAAAGAATTTTATCCTCCAGAACAAGCATAGTAGAATTTTTTTTTATTTGCAATTGGAACAATGAGCATTTTTGGGTGGATGTATGCACGAGGTGTTTTTATACAAGCGTAACTGGGATCAAGTCATGTAGGACGGGGTCAAAAGGTCAATTTTGCCCAAAACATGCAAAATAAGACCAAATTGGGTTTATCTTAGTCCCTAAAGAAGACAGATAAAGCCTGTTATTGGGCTGTGCACATGTGATGGCAGTAATCCGTAAAGGTAAAGGAGGCAAGTCTATGATCGCTCGAACCGGGCAAAGTATGTCACATGTGTCAAGGTCAAGGGTCAAAATTGTTACAATCAAAGCGGTCGCATGTTGGGTAGGCTGGGGGGGTTTTGCTGGTGCTTGGGTTGGGTGGTGTGTTTGCTCTGGTGTGCCGGGGTCGGGTTACCTGTGTCTGGTTCGGGATGGAGTCGTAAATACAGAAAAAATACAGTTGACCCTATTCGTGACCCCAGGGGTCACTTATAGAGTGCAAAGGTCAATCCCTGACTGCTTGAGTGAGTAAAACGCAAGAATAGTGAGCCTGGTAAAGTTGTTAACACGGAAAAAGAAAATTGAATGAGCGTGGGGATGATTGCAGGATATCTGTCTCTCTTCTCCCAGTTGACCTTCTTCAGCCCCCCCCGTGCTCTGGCTGTTCTCCCCCCCTTCCCACCACCCCCCTGTTCTCTATTCCCTCCCCCCCCCCCGTTCCACCCCCCCCACGCCCCAACACCCACCCCCCCTCTTACGTTCTCCTCCAGTCTCTCCCCCCCCGTCTTCTTGTTTTCTTTTCACCTATCCCTTCCTGTTCTTCTCCCTCTTCTTCGTTGTGTCTCCCTCTCACTGCGCTCATCACAGTGGCGCAAGTCCCAGAGGAGGGACGGGGGACGCTGGTCCGTCTTGTAAGTTTTTATTAAGATCTGTCCCCAGGTCTAGGTTGCGTTTCTGTCACACTTCAACAACGTCTAACTCATCATGGTTTGACGTATTCCTACCAGACTTGCACCAAATGCCCGCTGAGGCATCCCATTTATTCATATGACTTGACCCGGTTCGGGTCCCATTAGGGGTCACAGGGGCAAAAGTTGTTATTTATCCTTTAAAAAGTTCAAGCGCCTACGATTACAATGCACTGTGACATGACTCTCATATGAAGTAGCTTGAGACCTTCACCAAAGTTTGGGTTTGAGGGGTCACTCTGGGGTCATTAAGGGGGGACTTCCAGTCTTAATGTTAAAATCTTCAAAAAATCTTCAAAAATAGCAATCTGCTACATGCAATGTTTACCTGGTCACGTGACCTCATATACGAAGCACTTTAGACCCTTCACAACGTTTGTGTGGCCATGGGGTCAAAGGTCAGTGACAAGGGGGAACTTCCGGTCAAAACGCCCTACTATATTGGATGCCTGATATATTCAAACATTTTTAATCTCAAACCCAAACATAAGTCATGTGACATTAACTTGGCAGATATCTCTTTCATGGGTTTACCAATGTGTAATGGCCAGGGTATTTTTATATTTTTGGAGTCAAAGGTCATTTAACGGTCCTTTCCGGTTTTAATGTAAATAATGTCAAATTATTTATCTCCAGAACTAAGCATCGTAGAAATTTTTATTTGCAATTGGAACAATGCATTTTTTGTTTTTGTATGCAACGAGGTTTTTGCGTTGCTCCTCCTTCTTTGTAACCATCTTTTCACTCCCTCGTGCATGAGGTGGGGACGGTTGCCACTCTCTGTTCTACGCCTGTTACACCCTGTTGGTCTACTCCGGTTGCTTTATACCCCTCCCCCCCCCATGTGTTTTGAGGTGGGCTTTGTCTCTCATGTTTTTTTGGCGTGTGATTTTGGGCACACTGTCAGTTTTTCACGGTACCGTAGCTGGTAGTTCTTTGTGTTTCTCCGACGGGTGTGGTTTGTGGTTTGTTTTTTGTGGGGTGTGTTGTTTTTATTATTTTTGTTTGGGCTCGGTTGCCGTTATTGTGGGGTATTTGCTCGATCACTCTGCGATATGTAAGAGATCGCTTGTTAGTGGGGTGTGGAGGGGGGGGTCGGGGGCAAGTTGGTTTGGGGTGTAACATTAATGGTAGGAGAGGTCTATGATAGTCCGACCCCAAAAGGTCAAAGTTGGCAGGTCAAAGGTCAAATCTACAAAATCAAGCTCCTGAGTGAGCTGAATTTGTCAGGGATATCCTGGTGGCAGTCATAAAACAGAAAAGTAACAGTTAACCCATCCGTGACCCGGGGTCACAGTATAAGGAGGGGTGAAAAGGTCAATCCCTGACATGCCGTATTGAGTTGAAACTCAATAATAGTTGATCCTTGTAAAGGTTTTAACACGTAAAAATATTTACTGACATTTGTGACAATTTTTTTTTTTTGGGGGTGAAGTTCATGGTCAAAGGTCAGTCACCTTCAGGGGTCATTAAGGGATCACCATCCCATTCCCAATACGGCCGTCCTTGTAAAATTAAGATCTGTCCCCAGGTCTAGTTCTTTCTTCTTATCTTCTTTCTTCTTCTTCTTCTTCTTCTTCTTTCTTCTTCAACACTTTCATACTTAGCATCTACTCAGTCATGGTTTGACGTATGCGGACCAGACTTACCCCCCGAATGAACGCTGAGGCATCCCATTTATGTCATATGACTTTGACCTCCGTCGGGGTCATTCTAAGGGTCACAGGGGTTCAAAGGTGTCATTTTCCTTTAACAGTTTCAGTCAGCGCCTACCGATTACAATGCACGGTAACCGTTGACTCATGCATATGAAGTCACTTGAGGACCCTTCACAAATAGTTATGGGTTGAGAGGTCAATCTGGGGTCAAAGGGGGAACTTCCGGTCTTAATTGAAAAATCTTTCAAAAATCTCAAAATAGCTACTGTGCTTTGCAACATTGCATGGTCACATGACTGGTCATGCTCCATGAGGCGGAGTCACTAAAGACGCAACCTTCACAACGCTGTTTGGTCGGAATGGGAGGGCAAAGGTCATTAAGGGGGAACTTCCGGTCAAAAACCAAAATATTTCAAAAATATTCAAAAATTTTATCTCAAAACCCAACCCATTACAGTGACTTAAGTTGCAGATATGCATTTTCATGTTACCCCCTGGTGTATGCCAGGTATTTTTATTTTTTGGAGGTCAAAGGTCATTTAAGGTCATTTCCGGTTCTAAGGTTCAATATTTCAAGAATTTTATCTCCAGAACTAAGCATAGTAGATTTTTTTTATTTGCATTGAACATGGCATTTTTTGTTTGTACCCGAAGGTTTTTTTTTATACGGGATCAAGGTCTTAAGGGGTCAAAAGTCCATTTTGCCAAAAAATGTAAAAAATTAGAACTTGAAATTGGATTTTATACCTCAGCCTATAGAAGACAGATAAAGCCGTTATTGCTGCGTGATGTAATTATGAAAATAAGTCTATGAAGTCTCGAACCCCAAAGTAGGTAAGTTCAAGGTCAAAGTCACCATTACCACAAACTCCGATTGAACTGAATTTGACAGGAATAAATCACTCGGGATTCTAAATACGTAAAAAATTACATTGGACCTATTCGTGACCCTGGAGTCACGTTATAGAGGGGCAAAAGGTCAAATCCCCTGACTGCTGCGGATTGAGTTGAAACTCAATAAAATTGATCCTTGTAAAGTTGTTAACACGTAAAATCCATTTAATGACATTTGTGACATATTGGTGACGTTACAGTGGTCAAAGGTCAAGCAGTCACCTCAAGGGGTCCTTAAGGGGATCACCATCCGTTCCCATACGCCGTTCTTGTAAATTTAGATCTGTCCCCAGGTCTAGATTCTTTTTCTTTCTTTCTCTTCACATTTCACCTGCGTCTAGCTCAGTCATGGTTTGGCGTTTTGTGACCAGACTTGCACCAAATGGCCACTGAGTCTTCCCATTTGTCATATGACTTTGACCCTGTGGGTCCACAGGGGTCACAGGGGTCAAAAGTATTATCCTTTAAAAAAAGTTTCATGCGCTTACAGATTACATGCACGGGTGACGGTGACGCGTGCATATGAAGTATCTGAGACCCTTCACCAAAAAGTATTGGTTGAAGGTCAATCGGGGTCATTTAAGGGGCACTTCCGGTCTTAAAATCTACAAAATAGCTATCTGCTATATGCAAAGTACCATGGTCACTTGACTCATACATATGAAGCAGCTTGAAGACCCTTCACCAACGTTTATGCTCGCATGGGGGTCAAAGTCATTAAGGGGGAACTTCCGGGTCAAAAAACAAAAATATTCCAAAATAATTCAAAATTTTTTATCATCTCAAAACCCAAGCATGTACATGACTTACTTGCAGATATGCTTTCATGTTACCGGGCGTATGCAAGGTATTTTATTTTGGAGGTCAAAGGTCAGTAAGGTCATTTCCGGGTTTAAGGAAATAATTCAAAATTTTTATCTCTCCAGAACTAAGCATGTAAATTTTTTTTATTACATGGAACAATGCATTTTTGTTGTGTGATATTGAGGTTTTTTTTTTATTTTTTTTTTTTTTTTAATTTTTAAATTTATGGTTTTGGTCAAAAGGTCAATTTTGCCAAAAAAATGTTAAAAATAGACCAATATGATTTATCATCCAGCCTCTAGAGGACAGATAAAGCCCGTTATACTACAGTGATGTAAACCTTAAATTAGAAGATGTCTATGATAGTCTCGACCCCAAAGGTCAAAGTCAAGGTCAAAGGTCAAATCTACAAACAAGCTCCGATTGAGCTGAAATTGTCAGGGATAATCCTTGTGGCAACATAAATACAGAACAAGTAAAGTTGACCCCATCAGTGACCCAGGGGTCACGTTATAAGGGTGAAAAGGTCAATTCCCTGACATGCTTGGATTGAGTTGAAACTTAATAATATTGTTCCTTGTAAAGTTGTTAAACACGTAAAAATACATTTAATCAATTTGTGACATTTGGTGAAGTTACAGGGTCATAGGTTTCAAGTCACCTCAAGGGGTCATTAAGGGGGATCACCACCACTCCTAATAAGGCCGTCTTGACATTAGACTGTTCCCAGGTTAGTTTAAGTTAGGCGGTATCGCCTAACTACATCTTTGTTTCTTCTTACTTATACCGTTTCTTTCTTTTCTTCTTCTAAGTTAGGCGGTATCGCTAACTTACTTTGTTTCTTATTACCGTTTTCTTTCTTCTTTCTTCTTCCTTTCTGGCAATTTTCATTTGCTTCTTCATCCACATACTTGACGTATTTAAACCACAAGTGGTCACAAGCATGGGGTTTTGTTGAGACGGGATTGCAAAAGTATGCTTTGTGTTGGGGGTCAAAGTCACGTAGGGGTCACAGGTTCAAGTTTATTTACTTTGTGTAAAATTTAAAACAAGGTCAAATATAAAATCTGTTTAGCCCATCCATAGGACTGATGAGAAGGTCAATAAGTCCAATCAGATTCATCACTTGACCCATGGTTTAGGGGTCAAAGGCTAAAATATACTGTGGAACCTTACGTATCACTTCAAAATCACTACTCCTCTCCGACAGATTAAGCAACCTGATCGTGTCAGAGTCCGCATAATTATCTCTTGAGACCCTTTACAAAAGTTATGGATCAGAGGTCAATATGGGGTCATTAGAGGTCACAGGGGTCAAACATATTTACGGTGTGTAAAATTTAAAATTAGGTCAATCGAAAAATCTGTGTAGCCCACTCATAGGACTTGATGAGAGGTCAATAAAAGGCACTCATGACTTCTCATTGACCCATGGGTTTTTGGGGGGTCCCCCCAGGCAAAACTTCCAAGGTCAAATAACTTTCAAATTACGTTACATATCAAATCCCGACTCCTCGCTACCGATTAAGCAACCCGATCGTGTGAGTCATGCATATGAATCAGCTTGAGATCCTTTACAAAAGATTATGGGTCAAGAGGTCAACATGGGGTCATAGAGGTCACAGGGGTCCACTATTTACTGTTGTATAATTTACATTAGGTGCAAATAGAAAAAAATCTGTTTAGCCCATCTCATAGGACTTGATGAGCTTCAATAAAAGTCAATTAATGACTTCATCAATCGACCGGGCCGTGTGTTAGGGGTCAAGGGTCAAAATACTTTTCAAATTACGGTTACACATCAAATCACTACTCCTCCTACAGATTAAGCATCCTGATCGTGGAGTCATGCATATGACTCAGCTTGAGACCCTTTACGAAAGTTTATGGGTCAAGATGTCAATTTGGTCATCCGAGGCACCGGGGTCAAACATTTTACTGTGTGTAAAATTTAAAATTAGGTCAAATCGAAAATCTGTTTAGGCCCATCTCATAGGACTTGATGAGAGGTCCATAAAAGTCAAATATGACTCTAATCGACTTGAACCATGGTTTAGGGGTCAAAGGTCAAAATACTCACAATTACGTTACACTTCAATCACCACTCTTAAGATGCATCATGATTGTGTGACTTATGCATTAAATGACTTGAGGAATTTACCAAAGAAATGGGATTTAGAGGTCAAGCTGGGGTCATCTGTGATTCTTCCCCGCATAACTTATACGTGCTTGCAAAGAATCACTAAAGTCATAGTTCTTCTTTCTGACAATTTGCTTTTGGCGTTCCCATACTTGATCGGATTTAAACCACCTTGGTCAAAGCATGGGTTTGTTTGAACGCAAAGTTATGCTTTGGTTGGGGTCAAAGTCCTTAGGGGTCACAGAGGTCAAAGTTATTTACTGTGTAAATTAAAAACAGGTCAAATAGAAAATCTGTTTAGCTCATCTCTTAGGACCTATGAGAGGTCAATCAAGTCAATTATGAACTTCATCACTTGACCCATGTTTAAGGGGTCAAGGTCAAATACTCCCAATTACGTTACAGTTCAAATCGCTACTCCTCCTACAGATTAGCAACCTGATCGTGTGAGTCATGCATTTAAATTAGCTTTGAGCCCCTTAACAAAAGTTATGGGTTAAGAGGTCCAATCTGGGGTCATCTGAGGTCACAGGGGTCAACATATTTACATGTGTGGTAAATTTTAAAACATGGTCAAATAGAAAATCTGTTTTTAGCTCATCTCATAGGAACATGATGAGAGGTCAATAAAAGTCAATTATGACTTCATCACTTGACCCCTGGTTTAGAGGTCAAGTCAAAACTCCCAATTACGTTACATTTCAATCGCTACTCCTCCTACAGCTTAGCAACCGATCCTAATGAATTAGCTGAGCCCCTTACAAAAGTTATGGTCAAGGAGTCAATAGGGGCATCTAGGTCACAAAAGGGGGCAACCATATTTACTGTTGTAAAATTTAAACAGGGTCAAATAGAAAATCTGTTTAGCTCTCATAGGACCTGATGATAGGTCAATAAAAGTCAATTAATGACTTCAATCACTTGAACCATGGTTTAGGGGTCAAAGGTCCCAATACTCCCAATTACGTCATTTCAATCGATATACTACTCCTCCTAAAGATTAAGCAAAACCTGATCGTGGGAGTCATGCATATGAATTAGCTTGAGCCCTTACCAAAAAGTATTGGTCAACGAAGGTCAATAACGGGGTCATGTGGTCACAGGGTCAAACATATTTACGTGTGTAAATTTTAAAATTAGGTCAATAGAAAATCTGTTGTAGCCCATCTCATAGGACAGATGAGAGGTCACTAAAAGTCAATCATTACCTCATCACATGAACCATGGTTTAGGGGTCAAAGTCAACATACTCCAATTACGTTAACCCTTCAAATCAACTTACTTCTCGCTACAGCTTAAGCACCTGATCGTGGATTCCCCTGCATATTAATTAGCTTGAGCTCCTTTACAAAAGTTTATGGGTCAGAGGTCAATATGTGTCCATGTGAGGTCACAGGGTCAAACATATTTACTGTGTGTACAATTTAAATTAGGTCAAATATAAAATCTGTGTAGCCATCTCATAGGACTTGATGAGAGGTCAATCAAAGTCAATCATGACTTATACTTGAACCCATGCTTTAGGGTCGAAGGGTCAAAATACTTGAATTACGTTTACACTTCAAATCACTACCTCCTTCACTACTCTCCTACAGATTAAGCACCTGATCGTGTAAGTCATGCCTATGAAATCAGCTTGAGACCCTTTACAAAAGTTATGGATCAGAGGTCAATATGTGGGTTCATCTGAGTCACAGGGGTCAACATATACTGTGTTAAATTAAAATTAGGTCAATATAAAATCTGTTTAGAGTACCCATCTCATAGGACTTGATGAGAGGTCCAAAAAAGTCAATTATGACTTCATCACGTGACCCATGCTTTAGGGGGTTCAAAGGTCAAAATACTATCAATTAAGGTACATTTCATCACCACTCCTACAGATGTAACATGATCGTGTGACTTCTGCTTAATGACTTGAGGATTTACAAAATAATGGGTAAGAGAGGTCAATTTGGGGTCATCTAGGATTATTCTGCCCCGCCTAACTTACACGTGCTCTTGCAAAGAGGACTAATCTAGTTCTTTCTTTCTTTCCCTTTCTTTTCTTTCTTTTCTTCTTCTTCTTTCTTACAACCACTACTTCTCCTAACGGCTTGACTCTAATGACCTGACTCGAGCGAGTAATGACCCTGGCCACAGCTATAGCATGGGTGCTTTTTTTTGGGGTCCACAGAGGTACGTAGGGGTCACACGGGGTCAAAGTGTGATTTTCTTTAAAATGTATCTTCCTCCTACAGTTTACATTGCATTGTACGTGATCATGCATATAGCAGCTTGAGACCCTTCAGAAAATGTATGGGTCGAGAGGTCAATTTTGGGTCAAAAAACATTAGGGGGCACTCCGGTCTTAATTTTGTCCGTCAAGCGTGCGCATTTTACATTGACACGTATTGTCTCTGTGTAAAAAGATAATGGCGAACTTTCATGAAGACGGGGGCGTGGCTTACCATATTAAGAGATGGGGCCTGCCATCTATTCCTAAATTGCAAGATTGACGTTCTTTCATAGCAATCCCGGATGTATTAGCCACCATAATTTTTGTTACGTTGACAAGTTGTTTACAATGCTAATAAGACCGCAAATTTGTGCAATTTGTGCTATTTCAAGTTGAATGGAAGCATTTTAAGCCTACCTGACACAAGAATCAATGCACTGGTTACTAACTTATTAAGAAGTTACCACTGATCACTGCTTCATACCGGTAGTTTGTTTGGGGTCAGGTCACATGATAAGCAGATCAATCACAAGAACTAACCATGAAACCATGAAACATTTACTGTGTAAATTGAAAGGTAAATAAATGATTATTTTTGTTATAATGTTATAATTCTGATCTTCATGAAAGAATGTCTATTGTGACCTCTTCATAGACTACCGCCTACTTATCCTCGTGCCCTTGCAGGGGGAGCAGTCTCTCTGTCTAGTTCTCATTGTCTCCTGAATTTCCTCAGCTTTTAAATCTCTTCCGTTCTAAAGATACTGAAAAATGGCCTTTTAATGGTTCACTATCAATATTGGCACAGGTATGAAATCGTAGCCAATAGTCTAGTACAAAAAACCGCATTTCCCACAATACATTAGTAAGCCAGTGTATACCGTGTCCAGATCTCAAATATCAGTAGATAACACGATGACAAAATCGGAACAAAGCCCTTGATAAATCAAAGGACTATTGGTAAGATAATACACATATCCTTAAAATGACCCCTTTTGCGATCTGCCGACATAAAAGGGCACACCTTTTTTTGGACCACTCTGTAATTTGAGTTTCAAGTCGAAGTCAATTGATCATTTCCATTTCCTTTTCTCTTCACTTCAGTCGAAACCTCCTCGTTTTAATAATTTTTACATGCCACTATCAAAGGTCCCAGGAAATGAAATGATAAACCTACTCCAAATCTTTATGGGACATTCCATTCCAATAAACAGGGCCAAAAAAAATACACTACCAGTGACATCATTAGTGAAACTATTGATTTTCAGTCAGTGTCATGAATAGATTCACACCAGTCACCTGGAATTTTCTATTACTCTCTGAAAAATCAATAGTTTCACTAATAATGTCATCACCAACCCGAATATTGAATGCTTTCTGGTCCCTCCTTGTAGACTTGACACAAACCACATCAATTCTATTTGCATTTCCTGGGACCTTTAAATCAACAACCTTTAGGCAATGCTAACATAAACAAGTGGATCATTAACCAAGTCATCCGCCCATCATGTTGATGCGTGGATTGGGTTGTGGTTGGGATGTGGTGTGTGAGTATTTGGGTGGTTTGTAAGGGATGAAGCAGGTCTTGTGTGCAAGTTTGGTGATTATAGCTCTTTATTTAGAAAGAGTGTTTTACAAGTTTTTTTTTTTCAAAATACGCTTGAAGTTTACATAAGGTCATTAGAGGTCAACAGGAATATATAAACCCATGGTCTTGGGCCAATGGTTCTTATGGCAAAGTTTGATGATTCTAAGACTATTTGCAGAAAAATATTGTTAAAGGTCACATAGGGGGTCAGAAGAGTTCATCTGTGCATACCCTACAAAAGTTTGAACCAGTGGTTGTTTAAGTTAGGTTGCCACAGCATTTTATTTGTAGAAATGTTTTATAGATTTGACAAAATAGGGTCAAAGGTCATGTAGAGTTAATTAGAGGTCAATTGACTTATAGCGCATGGGCCTTGGGCCAGTGGTTCTTTTTAGCAAGTTTGGTAGCTATACAGCTTTATTTGGAGAAATGTATCATAATTTGAAAAAAATGGGTCAAAGGTCAGGCAGGGTCATTGAGGTCAAACTGTGTATACTCCATGAATCCCGTCCCAGTTCTTTTTTTAGGTTTGGTGGTCACAGCATCAATCGCAGAAAGTAGACATATAGGTTTTATTTGCAGAAAATATGTTATTTTAACCAAATGGATCAAAGGTCATTTGAGGTCAAAAGAGCACATGGGGTCACTAGAAGTCAAATGTCAAGTGGGTCACTAAATGTCAATCTGTGCATACCCGGATGAGTCCTGGACCAGTTCTTTTCTGTTAATTTGTAGCATTTTATTTGCAATGTATTTTAACAAAATGCATTGCAGTCTTTGGACTGCTAGTGTCGTCTGCCGTCATGATTTTGTGAATGGGGCCAAAGGTCACCATGGTCACCATGGTTACCTGAGGTCATCATGGTCACCATGGTCACCTGAGGTCACCATGGTCACCTGAGGTCACCATGGTCACCAGAGGTCACCATGGTCACCTGAGGTCACCATGGTCACCTGAGGTCACCATGGTCACCTGAGGTCACCCTGGTCACCTGAGGTCACCAGAAGTCACCATGAGGTCACCATGGTCACCTGATGTCACCCAGGTCACATGAGGTCACCCAAGTCACATGAGGTCAACCCGGTCACATGAGGTCACCCAGGTCACATGAGGTCACCCAGTAAACATGAAGTCACCCAGGAGGTCATCAAGTCCACCAAGGACACGTTAGGTCACCCCCCCCACCCATCCCAGATACACCCTTCCCCCCATACACCCTTCCCCTCACCACACAGCACCCTCCCCGATCACTCCTCCCGACGCACCCAACCCTTCCCCCCTACCAAATAAATCCCACTCCACCCAACACCTCGGCTCCCTTCAACAAAAAAAAAACACCCTGGGCCCCTCCCAACACCCCTGCCCCCCTCTCCACACCCCGGCCCCTCCCCAACCCCACCCGCGTCCCTGACACACCACCCCCCACTCCCCAACACCCCCCCGATCCCCACCAACCCCACCCCGCTCCCCAACAACCCCACCACCCACCCGGTCCCGTTAACATTTTGAGGACCAAACCACTCACAATACACATCACGACCAGAAACATCCCTATGTGCCTTCCTGCAATTCTTGCAGAACGACCAAACATGGGAGGAAGGTCATATAAGTGTCATTAGAGGTCACTCTGTGCAACCGCATATGAAACGTGGGGCCAGTGGTTTTTGGGTGTAAGCGGAAGGTAATCGGCCAATGCAGTCAACCTCATATGAAGTCACCCAGTCGCATGAGGTCATCAAGGTCACCAAGGACACGTGGGTCCACCCCACCCCCCCCCCCATCCCAGATACACCCTTCCCCTCCCCGATAACACCCTTCCCCCGCCCCAACACGGCCCCTCCCCCCCTACTCACCCCTCCCGACGCCCCAACCCTTCCCCCTACCCATACATCACTCCCCAACACCCCTGTCTCCCTCCCAACATCCCGGCCCCCTCCCAACAACCCCGGCCCCCCTCCCCAACACCCCCGGCCCCCGCCCCCTCCCACACCCCACCCGCTCCCTGACACCCCCACCCCCTCCCCAACACCCCACCGATCCCCACACCCCACCCTCTCCCCAACACCCTCCCACACCCCCACCACCCCCACCGGTCCCGTTAACATTTTGACCACAGACAGATACATTCACAGATACGACCAGAAAAATCCCTATGCCTTCGCAATTCTTGCAGCGACACAAAAATGGGAGGAAGGTCATAAGGTCTTTAGAGGTCAATCCGTGCACAACCGCATATGAATCTTGGGCCAGTGGTTTTTTGGTGTGAGCGAAGGTAATCGTCCCAATGCATCAACCTTATTCACCTCCCACCCACAATTCACACTCCCACGTACTACTGCAATGCAAGCAAGCCCGGCCGCGGGCAGCAAGCTAAATTAATCTTTTCCTACCTCACCCCCTCACAGTTATACATTAACGCTTAGTTGTACAGGTAAATGGGGCTAAACAAAGGGACATGAGCAAACTGGATCGGAGAAAATGTCGCCTTAAAAGTCGGGTTTAACTAACTTTTGTTCCGCTTTTAATTTTCGTAATTTCAGCCCATTTTTGAGGAAAATTTCCTTGCTCAAAATAGTTATTATTGGACAAATTTCCCTGACTCTTGAGTAACAATTTTTAGGATTTTTCCTTGTCGGAATTTAAAAGGACTTTCTGGCAAATTTTATATAAAAAAATTTCCGTAAGTATTAATTGAATAATAACCAAACCGCAACCTAATTTTTAATGTGAAATTTCATCCCGCTTTTCAACGAAAGTGTACATTAAAACGTAGGGCCTATCATCTAATAATTAAACATCGCAAACACTAACAGTGTGAAATATCCCACCGCTGTCGCAAATGAACACGCTTTCTTGTGTCGCGTTTGCTTTGAAGATTTTGGGATCGAATAACTTTATGCTCTGCTTAGGCCTATTCTTTTCTAAAAAATATTACAAGTTTCAAGGACGTCCAAGGACAAATTCCTGGACTGGTTTACAACAGTTTCAGATGCATAAGAGTAGCCTTTGGTGAATATGGTGGGACATGTTTTTGTGCTCTGCATGCCTAGATATGGTACCACATCTCTGGTTGTAGCCTCTCGGGTCTTCAACTTGGAGATGTGGGCAGTAGTATTCAACAGAACCGACAGAACTAACAGGTAACAATGGGTGACGGGAGGCAACAAAAAATTAAGAAATTTCTACAAGAAATATGCTCCACTTACCGATATCACAGGGATTAATAACGGCTTGTTACCAAAGTTTCTACTCGTTTGTGAACGATCCCTTACTGCCAAAGAAGAAATCAGCGAAATTTTAAATACCGGTGTCAGCTATTCACATCGGTTCACACGTCGTGTTTACAAAAATGGTGGCGATACCACGTACTTTGACAGCTGTAACGACCTTCGGTAAAATTCGGGACTGACATCGGAAATGTCCTGAACATTCAGTCACATGATTGTAATCTCTTCCCAACCCGCAACACAGTGTGTGTGCGTGTGTGTAACACAATAAGCGTGCGGGCCGGTACGGCAAGAGAGACTCGTTTCTGGTCTTCGACGTCATATCCCAAACAAAAAATAATAGCACATGTTTGATCATCGGACAAATCTACACTGAAGTACGCACGTTTCCAGAAGTTTTACGCTATTTTTCGATATGCAATGGATTCAAAAATAAATACATTGGGACATATGAATGGCCGAAAGTATATTACTACCTGTGGATGCAGTATTGAAACGGTAAGTGCCTCCTACATGGGACTTTGCATTACCCAAAATTTGATGTCATTGTTTCAGCAGGCTAGAATAGCTTTCGTAAGAACCATACTTTCGCCCACTATGCATGCCCAAGACTCAGAGAGCAAGGTCAGCCATGCTTGATTTGGCTCACCTTTGGGGTTCAAGATTATCAACCTCCTCGTGGTGAACCCCGGTAACTGATCTTTTCAGGCGAATGATAATCAACTGATGCTACGCTAACATCTGTTGTCTTTTTTAATTCACTGTCTTTTTAATTCACTGTTGTCTTTTTTTTTATCTCACTGTATTTTAATCATGCCCCGCCAGAGGACACTATCTGATGCCAGTCTGGCACACGTGCCCTTATTAGGGCAGGCATCACCAGATGTCAAGTCAGATAGCATCTCAGTGCTCCAACTAAACGTGGAAGGTCTCACTAGGGCAAAGATAAACATCATCGAACACCTCACACATACGCATAAAGTCACTGCAATTCTCCTCCAAGAGACACACGCTACTGACAGGTCCATTCTGAACATCTGCGGCTACACCTTAGCTGCACACACCAAGAGCGCTACCCACGGGATTGCCACCTTTGCTAGTAACTCGGCCCAATGGAAACAAATTGCAACCTCTCCTGCAGACTCCACCTGGAATGGGCAACGACCCAAATTGCAGGTGTTCATGTCACCAATGTCAACAAGCCACTTAACCATCGGCTCCAAGCAGACTCCCTGCCAACTTATGGTGCACCCTGCATTTACGCTGGGGACTTTAATAGCCATAGCATTACCTGGGGTTACAGGAAAACCAACCCTAATGGAGCTACCCTAGAGGACTGGGCCTCAAAATCCGGGGAACAACTTCTACACGACCCCAAGCAACCAGACACTTTCAAGGTGGAATACGTCTACAAACCCTGACCTTGCTTTTGCAAACATGGACACCATCTCCATTCACCGTACTGTTCTCGACCGCTTCCGAAGTCCCAACACAGACCATCACTGATCGCTCAGGAGAGCCTTGCTAAGCCTGTATCAACAAAGCCAGTGAAATGGTGGAACTTCCGCAAGGCAGACTGGGACCAGTTCAAGAACCTGGTGGATTCAGAAGTGCCCAACCTCCCGACACCAACCTCCTCCAACCTGGACAATTCTTACACAGCACTGTGTCAACTCTTTATTAATATAGCTAAGAAGACCATCCCACGTGGCTGCCGTCGCAGTTATATATATCCCATCTTGGGATGAGGAATGTGACACTCTTTACAATGATTTCCTGAATTCTGAACCCGGGGAAGAAGCTTCATCCAAGGCTTCAGATCTGACAAACTGCTTGGACAGGAAACGCCGTGAGCGCTGGGAGGAGACGGTCCAAGGAATCGACTTCACCCACTCCAGCAGGAAGGCCTGGAAGACTATAAACCGCCTCACCGGCAGAATTTCCAAACCATCGAAATGTCCAGTGACTGCCAACTCAATTGCTAAGCAACTCCTCGCAAATGGTCGTTTCAAGAACATTGATAAGGATCACACTCGCTCTGTCAGAAAAGAGATCACCAAACTTCGTCGAGTCCCCGGCGTGGACGGGTCACTTTCAACATCCTTCTCACTAGATGAGCTTACCTCTGCTATCAGCCAACTAAAGAGTGGAAAGGCCCAGGGCCCTGATAACATACCAGCAGAGTTCCTGATGCAATGCGGCCCACGATGTCTAGATTGGCTCCAGGAGTTCTACACATGTTGCTTTACCAACCAGTCCTTACCCAAGATCTGGAGGAGAGCTACTATCATGCACTCCCCCAAACCAAAAACAAGCCTGTCGAGGATCAACCCTAAGACCTACCGCCAATATCACTACTGTGCGTCTCCTTCCAACTCCTTGAGAGGATGAATCCTGACCGGCTGGAGAGCCCATCGTCTATTCATCCCCCATCTGCCTGACGAACAAGCAGGATTTCGCCGTGGGCCGGAGCAATGTCCATCAGATGTAAACCTGCACAAATGATACTGAGAGCTTGAAAGCGCCGTAAGGCAGGCGTTATCTAGGTGGACCTTACTGCAGCATGTACACCCGGTTGGCACCAGGGCCTGACATCTCAGCTTTCAGGACCATTCTCGGATCGTCACCTTGTACAATTGCATATTAACATTCTTGCTCAAACCGTGCTTTATTCTCAAGACCAGTTGTGGGCATAGTGTCGTCGCGGTCGTCTGAGAACGGATACTACAATGATCTGTACGGCTCCTAGGCTTGTCAACTTGTATATCAACGATTTACCCACCCCCTCAAACAACACTAACAATATGCTACGACGCCGACGATCTTGGCCCTCCTCCACTCGGACAGAAGTAGAAAGAGCAACGCCTTACTACAGATATGGCGCTACTTGCAGCATATCTCAAGACCTGGGAGACTGAAGCTGAGCGAAGCCAAGACCAACGCTACTCCCTTCCATCTTAACACCATAGAGACTCATCGCCAGCTTCACTGCACCTCATTGATCTCCCCTCTGCCATACAATCCTCACCAACCTACTTGGGAGTGAACTTGACCGTCAGCTTACTTACCGGCAGCACCTCGATCCGTATGCGCCAGGTATCTCGTGTAATAAACCTCCTTGTGTGCCGACTTGCTGGATCTTCATGGGGGTCCAGCCCAACGACCCTCCGCACCACGCGTGGCTCTGGTCTACAGCATTGCTGAATAATGCTGCCCAAGCATGGTGCAACAACTCTCACACAAAGAAGCTGGACACAGTACTCAACACTAGAACCTTGAAGACCCTCACTTGGCTGCCTCCGTCCTACTCCATCTGAATTCCTAACCAGTGCTTTCCAGGCATTGCGGCACCTGCAGTACTTGGAGAGAACACCACACGCATAACTAGTGAATAAGGCCTTGCTGACAACAAGCACTGCTGCATACCACTGTCAAAAATCACACACACAACCAACTCGGTAGAACAGAGACTGCGCTCTCGCCGACCTTTATGCCGAAACGCTGCTAAACTCCCCAGTTCCCCTTTCAACATCTTACAGACATGGAATACTGCCTGGCTAGATATCCCTAGACCAGATCAACTCTCTATTACACCTAAGACACAACTACCACCTGACAGCAATCTCCCACGCAAGGAATGGGTCACCTTAAACCGGATCGCACAGGAGTCGGTCGCTTCAATAGCAATATGCACCGATGGGGGCTGCGGCCATCGCCAGCCTGCCAATGTGGTTCTCCATCACAGACTGCGGATAACATTCTCAATGAGTGCCCTACCTTTTGTCCACCGGTGGACACAGATTTCTCAAACCCCAACCAATCAACAGTGAGTTGGCTCCAACGCTTACAACATGTTTAGCTGCTGCCTCATACGCAAGAAGATGCGGCTCACTGGCTGGAAACCTTTTGTATAGCTTTTTGGATACTTTCTCCTACTGCTTTTCGCCACAAAACTGAAATATTTCACATCAAAATGAAGCTTTAAAAAATCAGAGAATGTAGTGTGGGATTACCGTATTGCAGAAAACCTTTTTTCTGTGCACGCCTCAAGTTAGACCTAGGCGTCCTCTGCTCTATAGAATTGCATGCCTTGCCTATCACGTACCGCTACTACGTGGCAATGAACCGGTGCAGTGCACACACTACAAATGCAACATTCAACTTTATTATGCAGGAAATCCGTACCTCAAAAGCTCAACACCAAACCAGGGGTAGGCTATCCTAAACAATTATGGGTCCACGAACTCCGTAACTCTTTACAGCATAATCCGATAATGTAATCGTTATTTTTTGACATTTTAAGTTCAACAGTATCTTGCGGTATAGACAGTCTGCGATCAATCATGTTTATAGTACATCACAGCCGATCCCCGTAAACAATTTTCACGTTCGTTCATCACACTCAGTTTGGAGCTTCCGCGGTTAGGAATATTGCCAGAGCCTCGACAGCAAAGGAACATAACAACGGCCCCATAATGCAATGGGCACACAGCAACCAGCTCTGCGATATTATTTCGTGGTTTCAGACGCATTCTTTTTTAAATTTCGAGTTTTTGATTCAATAATTTTTATATTAATTTCACTATCGACGTTTTTAAGCAGAAATACACAGTTTTATCAGATAAACTCACACTTTCGGTTTGGCGAGTGATGTGTTTGATAGGGTTTCCGAATTCCCACGTTTGATATCAATATCAAGCAATATCAATATTCATTTTCATCATCACAAAATAAAGTCAAATATAATATAATGATAAATAATAATGAGAAATAACAAAGATTTTGAGGAAAAATATTTTATAATCAAGTGAAATTGAAAATCGGAGTTAACTTGCTTACTCTATATAAAGGTAAAGTCTTTGTCGTAAAATTTGCACAACACTTTGTAATACCCTCAAATATCACTAAGGAGCAGGGCTGTACGCAGGATTTATTTTGGGAGGTGCAGAACCTCGAAAAAGTGGACCTTTTTGGTAAAAGTTGACCTAGCCCCCCTAAAATGGTCCTTTTTTGGACGTTTTGAACATCTTTCCCTAAAATTGGACTTTCTTGTCAAAATTTCTTTAAATTTTGTACCTTTTATGCAAAAAATCAGCAAAAAATGGACCTTTTGTCTCTTTTGTGGAATTTGGGGGTGCGACCGCATCCCCAAGACCCAGGGTGACCTAATCAAGGTTAATAACATTGTTATAGTTCCTGCAGACAAGGGCAAGACTGTATTGTGGTTTTAAACAAATCAAACTATGACGACAATTTTAAGAATCTGTTGAAGGATAGGAGACAAACAAATTAACTACAACACACAAGTGGATACAGGAAATATATTGCAGACTTTGTCAACACAGAGATAATAGTTGGGATTCATAAATCCTTAAAGGTGAAGCCCAATATACCCGCTCTGTATGGCCTAAACCTATCCCAGTGAGACGTATTATAAGTTACATAGGCTCTGTAACCTATATAAGTATGCTGCCAAAATAATTGGCCCCTTAGTCCGAAACTTGGGGATGATGAAATAATTACCTTATACGACGTCACTTGCATATCCACTATTTCAAAGTGGTCAAAGATTTCAACAAAAAGACAACATTGCCTTGAGAGATAGGACTGATCTGTTAGTAGATTGTCGTCAACATCGAGAAACTTGAAGTTTTGAGTCATACCCAGGGAAAGTACCTAAACTATGGATTCGCTACTTAACTTTGGTCATAATCAACGAAAGTGAGTCGGCTGCATTCTTTAAATTTAATTTAATTTGCCCAGGAAGGGAGTGTGTGAACGTGTTTAGCAGTTTAGACTGCTTGGCACATTTTAACATTAAGGGCACGCTTTTCAGGGCACACTCAGATTTACTGTAAATCGGAAATCAACGTACACCGATCACTACATTGAATTTCACTCACGCCGCCCACTAACCCATAAACCCGGAGAGATATGGATAGATATTCTTCTGCTGTGGTCTTTCTGGGACGTCCACTGCGTGTCCTGTTCTTGACATCACCTGTCTCACGAATTTTTCTTTAAGATTGGATACCATGCTTTCGCTCACTTCACACGGTGCTTCAACTTTCCTTTGTGGCATGTCGACACACCAGCTTCAAGCTGGCCTCAAGCGATATGTAAGATTACATCACTCTTTGGGGGGTTACCGTTAGATTTTCAGGGCAGGAGCATGGAGGTTTGGGAAAACTTTTTGCTATGTATATCTTTGTTTAAGTGGGTGTGTTTTTTTACTGACCAGTGGGTCACTAGTGAGCGAAGTTTTTTTAAAAGAAAAAAATCATACCCAACAGGAAATCTAATGGTGCGATGCTTATAATGATGATTAAGAACGAACCTGTACTGAAATTCGATGACAGGGCAGTTACCGAAGTAATCCACAACTTTTATGACATCACCAAATCTAAAACGGCATAATCCTGTCGACAGTGTCAGAGCCATCTCATAGTTTTGGCCGGTCTCAAGCTCGTCAATGAAAACGGTCCCTGGTTGATCTTCACCCCTGCAATGAGTTAGAGAAAATTAGTCAGTGTATGAGTTAGTGAATGAGTGAGTGAGTGAGTGAGTGAGTGAGTGAGTGAGTGAGTGAGTGAGTGAGTGAGTGAGTGAGTGAGTGAGTGAGTGAGTGAGTGAGTTGGAGAGTGAGCCGGAGAGCGAGTGAGTGATTGAAGGTGGGTGACTGAGTGAATGAGTGAGTGCGGAAAGGGCATGAGATTGAGTAAGAACGAAAGAGTAGTTTGGCTAGAAACTGAGTGAAAAAATAGACATAAAAGAAATACATAACAGTTGAGTAAAATTTAAATATAAAGTTGAGCTGGCGATATTAGTTATCTCCCGCTTTCATGAAAAACGAGTTTGTTGTGCATGCTTCTCTCAAAGGGTATCACAACAGCCTCTTCCACACATGCGTCAGTGAAGTTCGTTTCACTAATATTTAAGAGCAGTTGTCTGTAAAAATCAACGATTTTTAGCAAAATGTGGCCACGGTCAAAAAATAGATTTTCTTTATACTTTCACCAATGATAGGCCTTTGGCTGAAACCAACAAAAATGGACCTTATTAATTCATACATATCTCGTTGCCATGGCAACGGCCAAAACTTGAAAATTTTCATTTTCCCCGTATTTTCCCCCTTTTATCACTGATTTTTTTTAGAAATGTCATTCAAAATTACTAACAGAAAAAAATGATGGATTACTTTTCTCTTGATATATGTGTTTTATGGCATTCCAAGCATTAAGATAATCATAGGGTGTGATGTTGGGCTATACCATTTCTTTGAAATAGGGGTGTTTTTCAATGTTTTAAAATTGATAAAAAATAGCTATTTTGAAGAGCTCATAAGTCATATGGTAAAGTTTCAATTCAATTGTTTTTATGAACTTGAACACTTTAGACAATGCTCATTTGAATAATAAAAAAATGAGTTGGGGGAAAATCTTTCTTTAGCTACAGTGCATCCTGTTATTGCCATTTTAAGTATTTTTTTTCTCTCTTGATGCCAGAATTACCTTAACCCTACATTTATTAGCTTTATGTGGAACACCTTAAAACCACTGACAGAACTGTTTTACGAAAGACCAGATGCTTTCAATTTTACTACCAAAGAATACCTTGGTCCACTTCTTTCCATGATACCACCAACACTAATTTACTATTAATGACGTCACTATGACTTCATAATATCTTCGAGGAAGCAATCATCATATTTTTCAATTAGCCCATATGATAACAAGTAGAACTCTAGTTTATGCAATACATAAAATATGTGTATGGCAGGTTTTAAACTTATTAATTTTCGAAATTCATATAAATATGTTCAGACTTTTCAACTTCTGGCTGCGAAACTTAAAGGTTTCTAAGAAAAAAACACATGATAATGTTGGCTTACCATACAAAGTTACACGAATTACAGGCTGTCTGTAACAGCATGTCTATCTACGGGTTGTCCCCCAAAAGTTGCCCCTCCCTAGTATGAAATAAACAATTTTTTACTGCAAAACTGTAAACAAATTATTAACAATTCTTTAATAACATGAAAGAACATTTTGTTCAGGCTTCTAGCTTCTAGAGAATTTTGGTTTGTGTCTATAGGGTTTGTTTAACATGTTTGTTAATTTTGCTTAGTAAGTAGGAACAAAATCTTCCAAATATGCGTTACAAAAGGAATCCTTCCATTTTCTTTCTTTACATCTCCTTACTTTTCCATTTGTGATGAAGTTTCTTTATAATAATAATAAGTAGCATTTATATAGCGCTTTAGCATGATCAAAGCGCTTTACAGTTCCATAAACAAGTTCATAAAAGAACAACTTAATTACAAATTAAAAATACCTTTGTTGAGTATTGAGTAATAATCCAATTATCTATAACTTGACATCGTTCATTAACTTTTAGTATGATTTCATAAGTAACAATTAAAAAAAAATGATTTGCAATATTTGATTAAATATTGGCTCTACTCCGTGATTTGGTGGGCGGCGATGTATATTATTGCCAGATGGACGCCATCCAAAAACCTTACCCATTTGTAAGGGTCATTTGGTAGCAAAAGATTTTTCAATTTTGATTTTTTTAACAATCTTTTGAGACCGTTCTCGGGAAAATGAGACCCATGTCTGATAATTTCATATTAAGGATGTCTAAGGATTTCTCACAAAAAAGCAATTCATGTCTAAGGAGACATTTACTGTTGTAATGTTTTAAGGAAAAATCCTATTTACAGTAGAGAACCAGCAAACAATCATACTGGCCACAAGGTACGTTTGGAGGATTTGCAGCCCCCCCCCCCCATTTCCACAAAGGGGCAAAAGGTCCACTTTTTGCTTTATTTTTGATAAAAATGCCCAGAATTTATAGAAATTTTGACACAAAAAGTCCACTTTTGGTGATAAAATGTTCAAAAAGTCCAAAAAAGGAACATTTAAGGGGGGTTAGAATCTTTTACAAACAAAGGCCACTTTTTCGAAATCCCGCACCTCCCCAAAATAATCCTGCGTACGGCCCTGAGTGTGTTCACAATGCCATTGATTGGAGAAACTTATTGACATATGTATTTGGAACATAACCTAAAAAATAAAAGGCAAAAAAGGGGGTTAGGACATGCCAACCTAACAGCAACAGCGAATTCAAAGCGGCATCAACTTCCGGCCCCACTTCCGGCGTAACCTGAGTACTAGTCTTTTTCAAAAAACTTAACGGTAGGCGGGTGCTCTTACGCATATCGAACGGTTCCACACAGGCGTGGCTAAGCCCCAGTCACACTGGAGAGGCGATTGCCTGGGATTGCCCGCGATTGAGAAATCGTGCGAGCGTCCAGGCCATCGTAAGATTGGTGTCAATCGTGTGTAGCAGTCACACTATAAAATTCATCTACGATCATCTACGATAAATGGCACGATTGGTGGTGGGATCAACAGTGGCACAACAGTCCTTGGTGGTGACACGTTGGTGGCACAACGGTCCTCACATAGCGCGCGATTGGTCTATATACGTGCGATTAATCGCAGACACTCGCAGGATAGTCGTAATAGTCTCCACAATCGTGCATAATAGCACAGACTCTAAGAACAATGACACAAATCGTACGATAGTCGGCGAATACATACGACTTGACGTGCCACCATCGCACGACCAAATGCGATTGTAGGCGTTTGTATGCGACGGTCAAACCTTGGTTCAATCGCAGAAAGGTTTTTGAACATGACCGAAAACCTCTCTGCGACAGGAGGGACAAGTGCGACTACCTGCCACAGCCCGCGATCGTCGCCGATCAGTGGCACACCTTTTTTAAGATTGCCGAAGATTGCTTGCGTTTGCCAATCGCAACTAGTCGCATCTAGTTGTAACCTGTCGTATCTCCCAGTGTGACTGGGGCTTAAACACTATGTCTGGTCACGAATATTTAAATCTAAATTACATTATTGGAATACACTATTTTGCAGTAGGGTTAATCCACTAACCCACTAAGTCAATAATTATTCCAAAATTATCATGATATTACTAAGAATTGACCTAGGTTAAGGGATTTTTGTAATGTAACCGAGACAGAGACTTCCATAGACATGCACATATGCAGTTACCCCCCAAAGTTAACCGGTTGGAAATTCCTTTCTCCAATGCCCAAATCGAACCGGTCATGTCCTACCCCCTGAAAATAGCTCCTTCCTATTACAAGGAGGTATCACCAGTTTTACGTCGCATTTGAAAGGAATACTAAAATAATTATGAAACCCCTACTCTTGGTACATTTTACCAATCAAAATGTTTGCCTATATTTGCTTACATATTGTCACTATTCAAAAAAAAACACATAAGCTACTGGCAACACTGTAGGGAAAGAAACTCCCCCCCCCCAAATGATTTTATTCTATTTGATTAAAGAAATCACCCGGGGAATTCACTTTGTAGCTATATAGAAGTAGTGTTCAATACGTGGGTCCTGGGTTTCCTACCGGAAATCCATTTTTTACCGAAATTCCTATCCCACAATTCTCCAACGATGTACGAGTAGATATGCATCACTCCATGCACGCTCGCGGTTTAAGTGCCCGTCCTTTAAAACTAGTGCAACATTTTTGGGTGGCGCAAAAATTACAAGGCAATCAAAGAGTAATCGTTACTGGTAAAATTTATGTTACAGCAAACGGTTTTCCACACAGTTAGTGCACAGAAAAATGAAAAAATGACCGTATGACACAAAACACCATAGAATATATATGCGCTATTTATTTTATCTACTCGTACATCGTTGGTGCATTGAGGGATAGGAAATTCGGTAAAAAATGATTTCCGGTAGGAAACCCAGGATCCACGAATTATAACTTTAGTCCACTCAATCTACGGTATGACCTGGAAAAAATAGTACAGAATGTTTTCTTGCTGTAACTTGTTGTACAAACCCTCCCGAACAACATATCAAAAAGGTAGAAAAAAGGAAGCATGGCAAGACATGACAATCTGCATAAAACCTATGTGCCATTTTTGCCTATATTTTTAATTATTATACACTATTTTAAAAGGGGACGACCCGATTTAAGTAAATAAAGTTTTCATCTTGATAGAATGGTCTTCACCCCTAAACTCCATCTGTAGAGTTTGCGATGATATTTCAACCCGTTTTCATGTGAGAGCTAAAAACATGATTTTCTTAGCCCTATATGTATAAAATTAATATCGGTCGACCAAAATGGGGTACATTTTCGCTCATAAACTTCTAAACCAAATATCTTCAGCCCTAAGATTTCACAGGGTAAATGAGAGGAATAGTAGCTTTCTTCAAATACCAAAATGTTGACCACTTCCGGTAAAATCTTGGGAGTATGGGGACGGTGCTATTAGCGATCCGGCCACGGCCTTTTAACTCTTTCTTGCTGTCCAACATAGGACCCAAGGTACTTGAAGTCTAACCTTTTTGAGTTGGGCACCGTTTTGTAGTGCAGATAGGTTGACGATTCTCTTCCTCATTGACGGTCATGTATTTCATTCCGTCTCTTTGGCTTTAAGATGTAGGCTGACTTTATCTGCAGCTTCTCGCATTGTTCCAGTACATATCAATCCGGCCCTGTGACAGTGAATAGTATAGGTCTGTGAGATGCCTGACTTGTTGACTCTAGATAGGACCAGTTAACATTCCTAGTCATTCTTTTGTTGCCTGCGATATCCATTCCTGCGAATCGGTATGGCCCATATAGCAAGCGGGACGAGCGGTGAATTCACAAAAGCGGCAATGTCAACACATCAAAATTTTGTGAGAATAATAAACAAACATCTAGCGCATACACCTGTAAATTCTGCAATATTTGCAATGTCGAAAATATGATTTTTTACCTAATTTGCCATGCAATTTGCATATTTTAAAAGGGTGTTCCCGAGGTACGTGGGCATTTTCTTTGTTACGTAAATGACAGGAAAAAATATAAGGACATGAGGTTTTTTGCATTCATGTAGGAATTGTGCTACTATCAATAAGTAGCAGTTTTCCCAAGTTTGGGTACTAAAGGTTGGTAATTGTATTTTTTCATGCAAAAAATTACGTTTTAAGCAGTTTCGTAGAGTTTCGAGTATTTCTGATTACAAAAATAACCGTGCATTTTCTTTTTTCAGTTCAAACAAAACCCAATACGTTATGAACAATTCACACTGCATTTGAGCACCAAGAAACAACACGGTTTAATGTAATAAACAACATTTACGTTGCCCTTGTTTCTCTTCATTGTGTAGTTAATACCAGCCAGGGCTGCGGCCTGTTCTAACTGTACACCGTATTGTTCTGTCACGCTATGTTACATAACAGGACAATGCACGCCATTATCAGAATACCCAGGCCACCAAAAATGGGTCTTCATGTCGCAAGTATGTTTCTATGATAAAGAACTTTGAAGTCCTCTCTATGTGATATTTGTCTTCCCAAATTTTCACCATCGCAAATATGATAGTAAATTTAGTGATTGATTGCGAAACGTTATTCATATTTTAAATATAATTGCATCCACCGATTTGAATTAAAATAAAAAGAATTTTTTAAATATAAATAGAAAAAGAAACGGTAAAATAGGATTTCCAAAGGAGACACGGATATGACAGGTTTACCACTGAAAAGGCTGTTATGACAAATAAACTTCAGGAATTTCCTCATTAAAAAAACCAGGCTACTCTAATATGCTACATTAAAATTTATTCTCATTGGCTTCTCTCAGTTTAGATTAAAAAATGAAATCACAAAACGCCTTGAATATAAATGTAATAGATTAAAAATTAATCTCATTCATGATTTTCCTCATTTTAGTCTAAGAAAATTAGAGATTTATAAGGTGGTTACGCAATTTGATACCCATGTTTGTCTTATGACCTATCTTGCAGAAACGTGTTTATATCACTTCTATGAGTTTTATGTTTTCGACCAGTAGTTGCTTAAAACCAGCTAGATGATATATTTGTTGTACGGAATCAGACAAGAAAAGGCAAAAGACGGCAGCACTTTTACAGTCAATTAAACAATGAAGAGACGAAGAAGAAAATGAAACGAAAAGCAAAATCAATAGCAGTGTTTGCCCAATATAAGACCAAAACAACGGTAATTAGATTGTGGTGACGGCAAATGATGATAAATTTGTTCTCCAAGAGATTTAAATTCAAAGGTCTTTTACTTTTAAAAAGGTACAGCTCGCAGAAAAATATTATAGGCCTTCACTTTGGCGAGCGAATTAGGAGTCGGCCCAGATTTTGAAATTTGTTCCAAATTATATCAGGGCTTTGCCTACATGTAAAGGCGCTCCCATGACCTTACTGTTATCATTATTATGATTATTACCGGACCCTTGTGCATCATACATAATTTAACACAGAATGGAATCACATACGCGAGTTCTTTGGTTGTTTCATAATTATTTTGAGTGTGGGTATGGCAGTATTTTGCCAGAGGTAAAAGGAAAACTTTTTTCTTTGCGGTTTGTGAGTGAAAAAACGCGGAAAAAACCGTAGAATGTACATGACAAACACAAGTTCTAAATTGAATTTGTTTCAAAACGGTTTCATAAACCGCGAAATACGGCTTGTAGGATTGAAAAAAAAAAAATAAAAGCCGTGCTATCGAATTTGAAAAAAAAATGTGTTAGATGAATCAAGCAGGTGATCGATTGAAAAGGGGAGAGGAAGAAGAAGCAAACCTGTTTTCCGATCGAAAAAGTTTTTGACCTAAAATCGTGCATATCAATGGGGTCAAAGTCGTTTTCGAGGTTTATCGAGTTGAAAGGTAAGACTAGCTAGAAGGAAAACTTTTTCTTTTGTAGAGTTGTCTATGCACATCTATAGAAAAGTCTATTACACAATAGAAGAGAACCACCTTTTCACGAAAAAAATGGTTTATCGGTTAAAAATAATAAAAAAAAAATGATTTTGATAATGAAAAAACAGTTTCTCGATAGATGCATACATGGCACAACCAAGCTCTACATAATAACATTTTGGATAGTTTATGATACATATAGGCAAAAACACAGACTAGTGTGTCAAAACTCCGTGCGCAGTTCCAGAGTGATCGGTGTAAAAATCAATTTTATCGCGTTCTTTCCTTGTTGTTTAGAGACTACACTTTTTTGTTTGTGGGGGAGGAGGATTGGTCAAGGGAAAAAAAAATTGCCCAGCAAAGAAAGGTCTATAATGCAATATTTAACAACGGGTAGCTACTTGGAAATTTCTGTTAGTGCAGTGTAGACGACTTTTTATTTTTCGTCTCCTTCGTGGCGGCGATGTTCTGATCTTGATTAGTTTTAAAATAGTTTAAAATATCTTGAAAATCTTTAAAAAAAAGAAATGACACTAAAAAATTGATTTTACGCATATGCGAGCGGGAAAAGAAGACGAACTTCTTCTCTGCTTAAGCTCATTTTGATTTGAGGTAGTATAATCCTAGGATATATAGGGATTTTTTTTGGGGGGAGGGCGGATGGGGGCGGAGGATTTTTGTCGAAAGTGATTTAATTTGTTAAGGTGTAGACCTTTTAGACCACGTGGGTGGATTATGCCGCGAACCGAAGTGGGCGATTAAATTGTCGATTTTTTTAAAACACAAATTTGATGCTTTTGAAATTTCACAATTAATGCACCAAAGAAAGTAATAAATTTATACTATTACGGGTATAGCATTATGAAAAGAAAAATTTTAAATTTTATATTTTTTTTACTTACCCAAGAGAAAATTTTACCTCAAACATTTCAAAGGTTTGAAATTTCACCCTTTATGCGTGATCCTTGTTAAATTGAAATTCCACTCTGATTTTTTAAGAGAGGTATGGATCACCGTCGGATCAATCCACTTGCTGAAAGGGGGTGGGGGTGACCGTCCCTGTATTATAAAGTGTTTATTTGATCTGCAAAGAACTTTAACCCCAAGGCCCCCCATCTGAAAAAAAATCATGGCCAATGGAGTATTATAATCCGTTTGGATTATGAGAGCTAGAAAACTGAATGTAAATCATAGAATCATTTGAAAATGAATATTGGTTTTTTTCGTTTGAACCAAAATACCTGTAGTAAATGAGGAAAAAATGGTTATTAGATTTCTTCAGGACAATGTTGACATTCCGGTAAAATCTGCGGTGGGGAGGGTCTATTAGAGATATGCATGGCCCCTTTAAACAATACCAGTTATAGGAAAGGTTAATCATGTGCGGTAAACTGGCCTAACTTTTAGGAGGACATTTACACAATCCCATTTTCTACAAAAATCGGGGGATTGGGGACTTGTCTTGCAGACGAGCCCCTCTAAAAACAATTTTACACCAAAATAATGTATAATATAGTCCACAAAGTAATAATGGCCCTAGTTAAGTCGATAATTTGTTGCATTGGTCGTTTTTTTCAGCCTTTTTTCGGGTAAATCTGCACGGATAATTGACAATATAAAGGGAAATTGGTGCATTTTGCATATAGGATGACTTTTAAAAAATTTTGTCAAAATGTAATTTTGATTTTGAATATTGCCTTTTAGGACGGTGGTTTGTTTGTTTTATTTATTTCTTCTTTATACTAGGTCCATATTCAGAGGAATTTACGACCCTCTGTGCACATATGGCCCCTTTGGCCTAGTCAAGTCTTAAATATAAGGCTTAAACAGTTTTTTTGTGTAAATCAAGACGTTTGTAATAAATAAAAATGATCCGGCGAGCGTGTGCACGGGTGCGGGCACAAATGAAAACAAGAATCACCAGTAGTGGGTATTAAATTTCTCTTGTAAACCATTTTACACGTGGGTCATCGACAACCTTATTTGCATTTAATTATAACAAATATTTTTCTTTTTTTAAAATTTTTTAATTACTGTTTTTTTGTAGTAGTAGTATATAAATTTTTACTATTAAACAAATATTTTGAATGAAAAGAGGCGTAGGTAGGGTAAAGTGGGGTTAATATGGACCCCTTAAGAAAGCTCCGGATTTTTCAATAATTTATTTTATCTGTAATATGTTTCCATTATCAATTGATTTAGCTTGGTTCATGTGTAGGTACAGACCAAAAGATATTCTCATCTTAACAAATAACAGATATAGGAATAGGCCTGTTTTCATTATTTTTTTGGCCAAAAGGTCCAATTATTGGCAATGCGTCGAGCATAGGGACCACCTTGATTGATTTGCAATAGAGGCGGGACAATATGGACCCTTATGATGGTCATATTGCCCCGTCCATAAAGTTTCTACATTGTGGACATGGTGTCCATATTACCCAGATCACACATAGGGCCTCTACACATGTAATTAGAGTTGGGATGAACTATTTGATACCTGTTATTGATACATGGGTAAGTCGAGTATACCTGTGCCATGGGGTAAAACCTCCAGAGCGAGGCTAAGGAGAAAGGAACATAGGGATATTTTAAATGTCAAGGACATAATAAGAAAAGTGTTGAAAAATTCTAAAATTAAATATTTGTTAAGGACACTCCCTACGTTACTAAACCAAAATTACAGTTGTTGGAATATTTGTTCTGTCAAAGTACCAATAGAAGGGTCACTCCTAACATCCCTAGTTCCAAAGAAAGGTGGTCCATAATGCCCCGGGGGCCATATTACCCCATCCCTATTATAGTGGCATCTGCATAAAAAATACATAGGGAGGAAAGAAAGCGGGGTTGGTGTGCACTGGGGTCGTGGGGCTGCTTTAAGCTACCGACCACCAGATGCCTAAAACATTTGTGAAGCGCACTGTTGGACGCGTGTTTTAAAGCACTTTTCCAGCCATATGCTACAATTCTTCAGTAAATAAAAGGGTTTTTTTCAGATTGGCCGGCATATACCTTTCTGCAATAAAGGTATGCTATAATTATGTATTGCAAATTTACATATATCTACCCACTTCAGCTACGTTATCCCTGCAATAAAATTAGCTCATAATAGGTAGTAGGATAATTTACCAGATCTACACCTCCGGCTTACGATTAATAATTTTACAATAACAGTTTAGTTATTCAAGCAAATTCTAGGCGATAGCTACCTTTTTCCAATTTTATGTAAACGTACGGTTTTTTAGATTTTGTCAAAGTTTAAGCGCTAGGACGTGTTCACAAAAAAACAGCACAATCCAAAATACTTTTTGTCCAAAGGTGGGTATTTACTTAGGCCACTGCTCCTATAAATCCCTAAAAAGCATTGAAATCAGCATCGTCTCCATTTCTAAACAGAGCAATGAGATTTCGAACGTGAACGCATTCTTTCTCTTAACGGTTGTTTAAACAATGTTAAATGGCCACAAGCATTTAGAAGCTAACACTTACTAGGGTTCTGGTGTCTAAAAACATGAACGTCATGCGATGGCGAGTCTTTAGAATCCCTAAACGCATAATCGTCTGCTTAAGGAAAGGTTTAGAATCTCAAAATATGAAACACCTTAATGTTCAGGAATTAAAAGCTTAGACATGTCTCAAAGTTAGCCCAAATAGGGTTGTAGATACGTGTTCAGACCGGGAAAACTGGATTTAGTGTGTAAAAAAGGATAAATAATATTGACGGAACTCCAGTTCCCTATTATATTTACGTGCATCGCATATACATCCTGATACAATATAGCCTATAGAACCCATTCATTCGCATCATGTACTGTGCTATTGTATAGGCGTAATATTCAGATATCGATCGCACATTAATCGCTGGCCCTTATATTATGCTTAGCGCTGTTTAAAATTTATCAAGTATTAGTTATTATTAAAAACAAACAAAACACGTATTTTTCAAATTTACTCCAATTAGGCTAGTGTAGGAAATGGGTTTGTTTGCCGTAACTTTGTCGCAAGAATAAATTTGGACATGTAAGGTGCCCCACCCGATTACAACATACCAATTTCGGTGTTTCATACGAAAAGCTATCACAAACAAACTGATTTCCAAAATTTAATTTGAATCCGGACCCACATTTTTAACGCGAGCAGTATAATTGGTTCTGAATATATACAGATTAAGAAATATAAAATAATGTTACCGTGAAACGCCATATTATTGATGGATTAGAATATGAATGGGATGAGTTACCAAAATAGTTGCGGGGAGGAACTGAGAAAAATACACGGTTTTCTTCAACGCAAAATATTGACTTGGGGGGTGTAGGTTAAGTGGTGGGTAGAGATGCTGTCGAGGGTGAGGATCGGGTGGTACCACTTAAGATTCTATGTCCTGGAGAAAGTCTTAATTGATCCCGTGCCCGGGCCAAAGTCCGGTTCTGAATAAATCAGGAGCACTGTCTCATCTTTGTAGCAATTCCCCCCATTTTCAAAGATTTTACTCCCGTTCCACCTCTTAATCTAAGGGAAAAAAAGTGAGCCTAAAATGGTTCTAAAATTGTCCTCTTAGGAACCTTCCTGGGGGAACCTTTTGTGGTTCTCGAATTTTTAAGAACCGTTTTGAGGGTTCCTAGAGGACAAAAAAGGTTCTAAGGCCACATTTTGTTTAGTGTGTACGAGTGACTTTAACAATTTGTTTGTTGCTTTATTGTTTGTTTGCCTTTGGTATATGATTCTATCATCCGCCATGTGCTATAAGATTTGTACAAATTGTTTCATGTGAAGGATCTCATGAAATGCTTGAATAGAATTTCATTGTCAGAGTCACGACTTGAAAAGATCAAGTTCTATAAACGGTAATTCTTAATATATAGCCCTACGGTGAATAGCTTAGATATTGTTTTGTTATTAAAGTGATGGTTAGTTGAAGCCAAACATTGTTTTCATAACACATACGGATGGGGAATTGAGCAAGAGGGATTTTTTCTTGCAAAAGGGAATCTTTTTGTGGTTTGGGCTTGGGGTGGGGTGGCGAGGTGGGGCCAAGTGGGATTTGCCCAATAAACAACGACTTTTTTTACATCAAATCTATTGAAATCAGTATTTACTGCTTCAATACGATTTGCAACAGCAGGTTATGACTTTTATCACTTTTGGGTTGGGATATGTGGGGAGGTTTGGACGCTTCTATCGCCGATCTCCAAAGGTCCGCTTTGAATCTTTTCGTCTCCGTGGCATAAATGGTCTTTTTATAGCGAAACAACCAGTTGGTGGACGAATTCATCGAACAAGAATTTTTTCGTTCGTCGGCTTACCCGTCCCTCAGAAAATTAAACTGAAATACAAAAATGTGGTGGTATGTGGATTTTGTTACAGCCGACAACCCTCAAGTTCAGGGTCAACAATGCGGGACGCTCAATACGGGAACCACTGAGTGGTGGTATGCCTCGCAGATCGGTAGAAAGAAATGCAGATTTTGGCGGTGTCATGCCTCTGAGAAACGAAGATTTCTCGGCCGAAAATTAACCGAAACACTTCAAAATGCTCACGGCTTGACACATGTTTAGAGGATAATTCATCAAGAAGAAGAAGTACAATATAATGTATGTAATAAAACTTTATAAGTAAATAGCATTAAATCACAAAAACATGTAAAAAATCTGAAAATATCGAACATACATGTATATCAAAGAGATTATGTCAGTTTCTTACTATTATAGTTGGTGATTCATTGGCTATTATTAAAAAATACGAAAAAATCGATAGGTTTTATTGATAAGTATGCATTTTTCGCAAATTTCGTGCATACCTAATTGTATGTATTGTATACAATTGGCTATAGCTAGTGTTTAATAAAAATATTGCAGATTTTCATTCAAGTACTCAAAAACTATTTTTCCAATATAACACCACATTTTGAGTGTGGGCATATTGCGACTTTTGGTTTTAAATAAGCCTCTTTAGGGTCGTCCGCTTACCGAAAGTATATTTAAAACGGTACAGATACAATTGCCCAGTTGGTAACTATTTCAAGATATTCGGCCCTCCCTCCTAAACATGTTTACAACCATTGTGTCGTAATGGTCTCTAGACGCTTGACCGCCTTTTATGCTGTTGTCCTACCTATTACCCAAGCTATTACCCAATGACCCTCTTTTTAACATGTTCACATACTCATAGACTCCTATTTTCTTCTTTCCTGCTATCCACTTTTATCACAAGTTCGCATAAAATTATTCACTTTTTCAAAGAATTTGAACACCCAAATTCTAAATTTTTGCAGCCTATAGTGCACATTTTTTACAATTTTATAATTTCAAGGCAACAATTTTATAAATTGGTCATCATGGCATTTGTGAACTCTGGAAAAGAGGCACCTGAGGAGGTTCGCCAGTTTTAACTTCAGGTTTCAACATCATTGACTCCCTTCTTAAAGTTTCATACTGGATGACCCCATTTTTATGAAAAAAATGAAAATCTCCGTAAACATGCATTTATGAGCTATATACCTTTGTCGAAATATGGGCGTACACGTCCACGTAAGATAAATGCAAATTAACATGTCTTGCCAGGCTTCCCTTTTTCTACCTTTTTGATATGTTGTTTGGGTGATCTTTTACTGCTAGTTACAGCAAGAAAACCTTCTGTAGCAGTTTTGTCCAGGTGTACCTAGTATTTTTCATAGATTGAGTGGACTACTTTGCCATATTCCACAAGCTCCCAACTTGCTAATATATCATTGTTTTGTGGGCCGCCAGCATAGCTGACGGACCACTTTGCAATCCATTGTGCTTGTGTTATGTGTGTATGTATGTGTGTTATGTATGTATGTGTCACTAAAATGTTTTTTTTTAATTGCGCTCAATTGAAAAGTTGAAGTTCAATTGGAACCAAACTTGTGTCATAGGTGCACCATGGGATCCTCATATGTTGATGAGGTAAATAGGTCACGTGCCATGGTCAAAGGTCATGTGAGGTCAAGTTGAAAAATAGGCTAAAATGTAAAATTGACCTCCATTGCAAAAGTTGGAGTTCTAACTTAAGTCATAGGTGCAACATGAGATCCCTCATTTGTTGATGAGGTCAAAGGTCATGTGCCAAGGTCAAAGGTCATGTAGATCAATTTGGAAGATAGGCTGGGCGGCCCACAGTAAATATTCTTTGAATATAGCAAGCGCGAAAGCTGAGATCTGCGAAATTCTAGTTAAATATTGAAAACACCCCTATTTCAAGATAATGGTATGACCAGGAAGAATATAAAAAGTGAAATGGAACATTTTTTCAAAGTTAATGAAGAAAAAAAATAGTACTTTGAGAATAAAATTAATTTCTTCACATCATATGTTGCAACAATATGCATTTTTGCTGAATTTGAAAATTGTGAAAAATGCAGAAATAACAGGATACACTGTAGCTAAAGAAAGATTTTCCCCAAAATAATGTTTTTATTATTCAAATGGGCATTGTCTAAAGTGTTTAAGTTCATAAAAATAATTGAATTGAAACTTTACCATATGACTTATGAGCTCTCCAAAATAGCTATTTTTTATCAATTTTAAAACATTGAAAAACACCCCTATTTCAAAGAAATGGTATATACCAACGCCATACCCTATGATTATCTTCATGCTTGGGATGTAATATATAAATATTCATAAAACACATATATCAAGAGAAATTTAATCCATCATTTTTTCTGTTAGTAATTTTGAATGACATTTCCTAAAACAATCAGTGATAAAAGGGAGAAAATACGGGGAAAATGAAAATTTTCAAGTTTTGGCCGTTGCCATGGCAACAGGATATGTATGAATAAATAAGGTCCATTTTTGTGGGTTTCAGCCAAAGGCCTATCATTGAGGAAAGTATGAAGGAAATCTATTTTTGACCGTGGCCACCTTATAGTTGATTTTTACAGACAACTGCTTAGAAATCTTAGAAATTTTATTCTATTATGCGGCTTGGAGTGACTGTCCCTAGCCCTCGGACCTCAAATACATTATCCCTAACGTCCCTAGAGGAAAATCTGACGATCACCGCAAAAAAGTGAGGTAGCGGTATTTTTGTTGTCAGATCTAGGTGCAATTTCTCACTAACCAAGGCAGGGGTCCGCTCTGTGATTGTTTGTCAGGTGGGTTTTGAAGCGATTAACGAACGTTAAGGAAAAATAGGTTAACGGACCTCAAATACATTATCCCTAACGTCCCTAGAGGAAAATCTGACGATCACCGCAAAAAAGTGAGGTAGCGGTATTTTTGTTGTCGGATCTAGGTACAATTTCCCACTAACCAAGGCAAGGGGTCCACTCCGTGATTGTTTGTCAGGTGGGTTTTGAAGCGATTAAGGAAAGTTAAGGAAAAATAGGTTAACGGTACAGATGATATAGATATCTCCACTTAAAAAGGGAAAGTGGAATGCAGCCTATGGATCATGAAATGACCCTCTAACCAATAGAATTGAAGAACTCATTTCTATTAATAATTTAGGCTCCCTAATCGTAACACGTTTTATTTTTCTGAACCTATGGCATCGTTTTAAAAGCTGTATACAGGTCTTACAGAAAAAAAATCAACCTTTAGTTATTAAAATTCATATGAAATAAACTTACATGTCATCTTCAGGTATAAATTCCATGACATTCATGCTTGGTAGTAGAACGAACCGATCCTTGGCACCTTCGTGTAAGGGGTTCAAATTCACCCCTAATAAACCCTCTGTTGCTGTATAGTTGGTACCGAAAAGCGGAAGGCCTTCAAGACAAAAGATGGGTCAATCATTCCGATTTATTAATTCGGGTGACGTATTTTTATTATTGTTTTCAAACCTGAGTGTATGTTAGTGACCACATATAGAACAACAACGAAGAATTAAATATTAAAAAAAATATTTTATTAGGTAATTTAACCCAAGGTAACGGTGGGAATGCTAATCGGTTATGCGAAATCCTAATAATATTTTATTAGAAATACCTTTACAATAGCTTTGTTGGAGACTTGTCTTTATCCCTGCCGCATCGCTCCCACAAACCGCCACACAACCAGGCCAAAGTCTTGCGATTATTCCTTGAAATCCGCGTTGAAACTCGCATCTCAATTCCTTAGCCCGAACAGGGTCAGGCCAAATACTCATCTCCAATTCTGCTCTTATGTCATCAGGTAGAGGTAAATCAGAGTTGATGCTACCTGTAGTGATATCATCCAGCATTTGTTGCCAGTGTTCTTCTAGATGTTTCAGCATGCTGTAAAGACTTGTAGTAAACGATGTAATGAGGAGACCGACGTACCTTTCCCTGATCGCAAAAAGACTGTGTATATATGTACATACGTCTATGTCTTTTATTGAGAAAGCTGCCGTTGGTGATGACGACGTGACAGATACCAGATGCTTGTACTTAGGGTTTAGCTTAGACAAAGGCCCTATTGAGTGATTTCCTGGAGTGGTGCGCGTAGTCGGTTCCCAATAAAGCCTTACTACCTTTTTCAGTGGACAGTAAGTTGGAAAGGTTTCCTGTAAGATTTTGTCTTTATAGATACCCATGAGTTGATAAATATGTCTTTCTAAATCCGCTGACACAGGCAGGACTTTTGCCTTCCCTGTTGTACCCGACGTCAGAGCAAACCTGGTTGGTTTAGACGCCATTAAGATATTTTCTTCCCCCTCTGTCATTCGTTTTATATAATCCTCATACTGGTAATATTTAGTCAGTGGATGACGATTTCGGAAGTCTTCTAAGCTCTTAATGGTGGAAAACGTATAGCGTTTGCCATACTCAGTTTTCTTGTTTTTATGAAGCAGTTCAAGTAACAATGATTCCTGCGCTTTTCTCGGTTCTCGCCATGCTTTTTTAGATTACGTTCGATGGCGTATGCAACAAATCTATTAATTGTGTATAAAAGATAATGTAAAGCAACAGACGACACTGAGTGAGTTTCTGATTTGGCCAAAGTCACGATGTGAAAACATACGGCAGATAGGAACAAGAATATCAGCGTCAAAACAACTGAAAAATGAAAGAATGAAAATTATTTTACCAAAAAGACCATAAACGCAATTTAAAAGTACAGGAATTATTTTCAAAATGAAGATAAATAATAAAACTCTTATAATTGATAATTTTGTTAGTATCTTCGCATATTATTTGTATAGAAACACAGTCGTGTTGAAAATAATATTAAAACCAGAAATAATTTAAATTTATTCATAAGGCCAAAGAATGTGATAATCTCATACATATTGTTAATTGTATTTTAATTCGTAAGGTGGGCGCATGTATCAGTAGATTCCTACTTTGAACCGGAATCCTTTAAATCCCTAATTATAATGTAGTATGTACATGTCGAAAAATTAGAGCTATTGCCGTACACGTTTACAGTCGTTGCCTATAGATTCGTCGGTCTTCCCACGTGCGCAAATCATCGTCAAACAGGGAGTATTCAATACAACCATTAGAGGGGAATGTTCCAATTAGTCCAGGCTACAAACCATGTCACCTTGTCTATACCATATATTTATATAATGTATTTTTACGGTTTCTAGACCAGTTTTTTCCTACTGAATCTGAATCCAATGGATGCCAGACGAAAAAATTGAGCATTTTCGAAGAAACGCAAAAATTCAAAATGGCCACCAAAACACTAAAATCTCATATGTTAATTACTCAAAAGTTGTAATTGTTTTGCCCGTCCAGTCAAAACATCCATTGTTACCAATTAAAATACGAGTCATTAACCATCAAATTAAGAGATTCAATATGGCCGCCAATACACCAAAGCATCTCACTTTTGACCGTAGAATGGTAACTTGGTATTATACAAATACTACATGGTTAGAGGGAAATAGGGCACACCATTTTCCCCCGAGGTACTGGCTACGCGTCTATCACCCCGAACCCGAAGGTTGAGGGGTGAATGCCCGTAGCCAGTACCAAGGGAAAATAGTGTTCCCTATTTCCCGATATAAACCATGTAGTATTTGTTTTATTACACCTCACTGTGACTCTGGGGACGAGGTTGTAGGGAAATAGTTTTTTTTTTTTTTTTTTTTACTCAAAATGGAGTGAAATTTACCAATTTTACTCAAAATGGAGTGAAATTTACTCCATTTCGAGTAAGATTTTACTCTTTTTTACAGAGCATTCCCCTTTTTACTCCATATTTTTTACAGTGTATTATACAAATACTACATGGTTAGAGGGAAATAGGGCACACCATTTTCCCCCGAGGTACTGGCTACGCGTCTATCACCCCGAACCCGAAGGGTGAGGGGTGAATGCCCGTAGCCAGTACCAAGGGAAAATAGTGTTCCCTATTTCCCGATATAAACCATGTAGTATTTGTTTTATTACACCTCACTGTGACTCTGGGGACGAGGTTGTAGGGAAATAGTCCAATCTATTTCCCTAGGGAAATAGCACGTGTAATAGGAATCAGCCAATGGAATAGCATGATTTTGTTCCTGAATATTCATGAGGTGTAATAATATTATATGCCAATGCTTTAGGAATCGATATATTATGAATAGCTTTCAATAATTTGATAATCTATTAAATCACTAAACCATTCAAGATGACTCCAAAATGGCAAAATTCATACTACATATAGCCAAGAGCTGTTTGTGTATATCACTGATTCAGAGTCATTTAAAGTGATTGGTATCTGCAGGATGGCATCCTAGATTCATTCACGCTGTAGGCTTAATATATTTGTGGTTTTTAGTTGGATAATCACTTCCAAAATTCCCAGTAAGTAGTAGAAGAACAGCCTGTAGATCCCGTGACCAAACTCTGGAGACAAAGATTTGAAGGCGTCTTGGGGTTCCCTGATCGATGTTGAAAGTTTTTGACTTGGGCTTGCCGCTTAAATGTTCCGGCATTTTGGGGAAGGGGCAAACAAAGTTAACACGGGGGTAAAATTGAGAACTGTCACAACTGAATTAATATGCATGTCAAATTACTCGCCTTATCATACGGAATCTAAAAGTACAGAATTATTTCAAAAATGAAGATAAAATGAAAAAACTCGTATAATTGATAATTTTGTAGTCATTTCGCATATTAGGGTATAGAAAAACACAGTCGTGTTGAAAAGAATATTAAAAAGAAAATATTATAATTATTATGCCAAATGGTTACTATCTAATACATATTTTTAATGTTATTCGTAAGGGCTGTTTACAAGATCCTACTTTGAACCGGAATCCTCTTAAATCCCCTAAATTAAAGTAGGTATGTACATGTCGAGAAAATTAGAGCTACTGCCGTAAACGTTACAGCTATGCCTATAGATTCGCGGTCTAAGCGGCATCATTCGCTTCAGTAAGCAGGGAGTATTCAATACACATGTAGAGGGGAATGTTCCAATTAGTCCGCTACAAACCATGTCACCTTGTTATACCTATATTTATTAATGATTTTTACGGTTTCTAGACCAGTTTTTTCCTACTGAATCTGAATCCAATGGGATGCCAGACGAAAAATTGAGCATTTCGAAAGAAACGCAAAAAAATTCAAAATGTGCCACCAAACACTAAAAAATCTCATATGTTAATTACTCAAAAGTTGTGAATTGTTTTGCCGTTCCAGTCAAAACATCCCAGTGTTACCAATTAAAATACGCGTCATTAACCATCAAATTAAGAGATTCAATATGGCCGCCAAACACCCAAGCATCTCCACGTGAACGTAGAATGGTATTGGGATTATACAAATACTACCATGTAGCGGGGAAATAGGGCCACCGATTTCCCCCGAGGTACTGGCTACGCGTCTATCACCCCGAACCCGAAGGGTGAGGGGTTGAATGCCCTAGCCAGTACCACGGGAACATAGTGTTCCCTATTTCCCGATTATAAAACATGTAGTTATTTGTCTTATTACACCTCACTGGACACTCGGGAGGACGAGGTTGTAGGGAAATAGTCCAATCTATTTCCCTAGGAAAGAGCACGTGTAATAGGAACAGCCCAATGGAATAGCATGATTTGTTCCTGGAATATTCATGAGTGTAATAATATTATATGCCAATGCTTTAGGAATCGATATATTAATGATGAATAGCGTTCAATAATTTGATAATCTATTAAATCACTAAACATGCAAGATGACTCCCAAATGGCAAAATTCATACTACATATAGCCAAGAGCTGTTTGTGTATATCACTGATTCAGAGTCATTTAAGTGATGGTATTGCAGGATTGCACTAGATTCATTCACGATGTAGGCTTAATATATTGTGGTTTTAGTTGGATATCACTTCCAAAATTCCCAGTAAGTAGTAGGAAAGAACAGCCTGTAGTCCCCGTGGACAAAATCTGGAGACAAAGATTTGAAGGCGTCTGGGGGTTCCCTGATCGATGTTGAAAGTTTTTGACTTGGGCTTGCCGCATTCAATGTTCCGGCATTTAGGGGAAGGGGACAAAAAAAGTTAACACGGGGGGGTAAAATTGAGAACTGTCACAACTGAAGTAATAGGCATGTTAAATACTCGCCTTATCATACGGGAATCTAAAAGGATAGTTTGTGATAGATCCGACTTCAAATCAGGACGCTATGGCCAAAAAGGTACAAGGTCAATGCAACTTTCAGTCAACGTCAAATTGTTAATATAACCGATTGTAAGATGTGTATTTTATATATGTTTTCGGTATGACAATTCAATTTTGCAACTTCTAACAGTACAAATGTTAGTCTTTAACACTTGAAAACCTTAAAATAAACCCCCCACCCCACCCGATTTTGCATAAAATGCCCCCATCTCGGCCAGACCTTGAAACACTTTCTGTGTACACAACATATGAAGCATGCTTCAGGGGTCCTTATGACCCATTTTGGTTGCTTATAGCTCTTGAATTGGGGGAGAAGGTTTTTAATTGCACCAAAAAAATTAATATTCTCTTCAAATTCACTTGAAACCAAATTGTGTACACCCCATTGAGCGGCTGGGTCAGTGGTCCTATGGGATTGAATTTGGCTTACTTTTAACCGTACAAAGTTATTCCCCCTTTCGTTGACCTTGAAATATGTGAAATAGCCACCTTTGCATTTTAAGGGCAATACGAACATTTGCACTATTAAAAGTTGCCAAATTTGAATTGTGCATACACTACAACATATAATTAGACCTTTGCATCTTTAAAATCGGTTAACATTATCTAATTGACCTTGAACTTGAAAGTGGCATTGACCTTTGGACATTTTGGCCATAGTGTCCTCATTTGAAGTCGGAAGCTATAACAACTATACATTTTTAGATTCCGTATGATAAAGCGAGTAATTTTGACAAAGTGCATATTAATTCAATTGCGACGTTCTTAATTCTTACCCCCGTGTTAACTTTGTTGCCCCTTCCCAAAATGCCGGAACATTGAAGCGGGCAAAGCTCTCAAGTCAAAAAACCTTCAACACGATCAGGACCCACAGACAACCTTCAAAATCTTTGTCCTCCCAGGAGTTTTGGTCACGGGATCTACAGGCTGTTCCTCTACTAAGGCTATCTTAAAGTGTCATTGAGTCGCTATTCATCAAATTCCTAATATGTATCCAATGGACGCCCAAACCTACTCAAAAAAATGGATGACAAGGATGACTATTTTATTAATCTTTCCCTGGAGATAGTCAGCGCACACCGGTGTTTAAAAAAACACCCATGTGTGCTTGGCTGGATTCCAACCGGCGATGCATTACTAGAACGGGCGCTCCTCCAACTGAGCTATCCACCCTGGGTTGGTAAGGAGCGATAGCCTTCACTCTATTGGTGTTACAGTATGGCCCTGGCAGTAGTGCTGCTCCTGCTATACTAACTACTACTGGTCCACCACTCCTACGTTACTACTATACTACTACTATCTTTTAGCTTAGTGCCTACTACTACCCATAATGTTGTTTGCACTTCACGGACGTTCTGTTCATTTTTTAATATCAGACAATTCAGTCTAACACTAAAAGCTCTGTACATAGTAGTAGCTATTATAGGTTCTCCAATAATAATATCTTTGGAGAAATCTATATGACCCCAGTTTTAATTTTGGTGGTTAATTTAATCTACCAGCAGTTACAGTTAGCAGTTAAACGATTCAAGTGTAACGATTTATTAGGAGTACTGAGGGGCGCTTACTTGCGTCGGGATACAACAGCATTAACACTTACACAGGGGAGGGGGGTGCTGTGGGTGCGCCCCCCCCCCCCCCCAATTCCACAAAAGGGGCAAGGGTCCACTTTTTGCTGATTATTTTGCACAAAAAGGGTGTCAGTCCAGAATTTATAAGAAATTTGGACAAGAAAGTCCACATTTGGTGATCAGATGTTCAAAAAGGTCCCAAGAAGCACCATTTTAAGGGGTTAATCGTCCACTTTTACCAAAAAGTTTTTTCGAGTTCCGCACACCCTTTATTATGCATAGCATTTGGTATGTTTATGGTCATATCTGAGCTAAGGGAAACCCTTGAATCCGTTCTATATTGTCCCCACTATTTATATTCATAATCATAGGAGACCTGGAAAACTAGACATGATGATGTATGAATTAAATGTTGTATGTTTGTATTATTGGTTTAAATTAAGGCTTTTAGGTGTACCATATAGATCATGTAAACAACATGACAGGAAATAATATATTATCACCACTCTAGCCCTGCACCCTTTAGTACAAAACGAAGTTATAAAATGTAAGTTAACAACTCCATGTATAGCCCTACAGATATAATAATTCTATAATAGGGTACGAAACAACGTCCCCACCAGTAGTTTGCTTTAGACCAATTTTTACAGTTAGAGCTAGTTAGGTACTTACTGCTCAACATATCCACAGCACATTTATTCCGGGGTTTCTTATTAGAGAATTCGCTTGTGTGAAGTAAACAAAAGCGCCGTTCAATAAGAAGAAAACGAAGCCAAACAGACTGAAGGCAATGTTCATCCTTTTTATTCCTGCCATGAACTGAAATGTGTCATGAGTCACAACGTTTCCATTCAACAACTTCCAATGGCATCACCCGGCTTCGTCTATCCTTGTACATGAATATGCGCACTTTTGCATCATGCGTTGAACTTCAGTTTGGGTTACTCTTAAATGAGTTTTGCAGTTTTGGGTAATTTCGGGTCATTTTTTTTACAAAGCCGTATGCTGCAAATGTTTGATGCTGTGGCGCGGAACACATTGTCTGATACAATTAGTTTCTCTTTGTATTTTACACTGCTTGAATGGTATAGCTCTGTCACACAGTATGTTGGATACTGAAAAAGTAAAATAGATCTGATAAACCTTCTCGGTCGATTTATCGAGGTCGTATCATTATGTGCTCTTTATTTTTAAACTTCGTTCTTCAAAGGTAATGCAAAAATGATCTCTTTACGATGGAGTTTTGAGGCAAAGAGTGTCCGTAATCAATAAAAAATGAGCAAAGGCCGAAATGTTTACACACACTCATAGGAATGCACAGACACACACACACAAACACCCCCAACTAACCCTATAAGATATTTATCTATATATATATATATCTATATATATATATATATAGACACACCATATATATATATATATATATACCCGATATAGATATATATGATATATATAGATATATATATATACCCCCATATTATTATAGATATATATATATATATATATATATATATCTATGATATTATACTATATATATATATATAGTATCGTGAAAGGTCAAACAGTAGAAAGTAGCAACTTTGAAAACCATTGTTTTATTACTAAGCTTTCGTCAATTGACCTTCATCAGAGATCCGTGTGGAAAATAAGAAAAAAACGGCGTTTTTCTATCCCTACGTATCTCAGTTAGTCAGGTCCGGCCAACGATATATTGAAAGTAAGGATAAGAAAAACGGCCGTTTTTTTCTTATGTTTCAGACACGGATCTCTGAGAAGGTCAATTGACCGAAAAGCTAGTAATTAAAAACTGTTTCAAAGTTGCTACGTTATACTGTTTGACCTTTCTCACGAATATAATCCTAGTATGATGACAGACCAATTAGCTACGGTAGAAGCACCCTCTCCGCCCATATATATAATATATATATATACTATATATATATATACTATATATATATTATATAGTAGACAAGAAATAAACACGACAAGTATTGTAGTGATTATGCAGCAGAGAATTAATGCACTCTCGGAGTTCGCCTTTCGCTCTTTCAGGGCCAATACAAATATTTATACAAATAATATAATCATGTTGTGTACCAAACACCAGTTGTAGAACGAAGGTATAAAACGCGTGCGTATAATGACTAAAAATAACTGCGCATAATATTGCGAGTGTTTGCGTAATCATAAAGATTGCGCGTGGGGTGGCGGGACGGGAATTGTATTTTGGCGGGTTTTTGTATATGAAAATAAAACCACAATTAAATACAAATTTTAAGAGAGCATTCAAAGTGTAGATTACAATATAAGATACATTTTGGACACAAGGGTGGTTAAAGTAACTAAGTTGTAATGGATGAACGAAAGTATGGTAGCAAGGATGTAATGTAATTTGGTGAAATGAGTAAAGTTGTGGTGTTTTGTGTGGGAATGTGCGAAGTGTTTTGAGTTAGTGGGTGTGTGTGTGTTGAGTGTGGTGGGTGTATTATATATGTGTGTGGTGGTGTGAGTGCGCGCGCGCCGTTGCGTGTGCGGCCTATGTGTATGGTGGTATTTAATTAAATGTCTTGTTAAGTTTGGTGGAAATTCAGCTTTGAAGTAGTTTCTTGATCTGTCTACTTTTGTGTCGTCAGAGAGCATTTGTAGAAGAAAAATGGGTGAACAGGATCTTGGTTTTTTGCACATTCAAAGATATGTTTGCTAAATTGGGAGTTTTCTTGTGTAAGGTTCGCGAATTTGTGTTGTGTAGTGTTAAAGGTTCTCAGATTTGATGTTTGTCAAGTATGGGCATTACAGCAGTTGCAAGTGTGATCGCGTTAAATTACGTTTTTTGAATGTGCCAATGAACATGTGTGTTTGATTGTAAATGGCTTATGTGGTTGTTGAATGTTATGCTGCTGCCTTCTTGATGTGTTTGCATGTACCGCATCTTTTGTTGTTGCCATTTGGAAACCTGTTTGGTTTGGATTTTGTTTTGTTTGTGAGTTTGGCCTTTGTGATGAGTTTTTTAGATTTGGTGCTTGTCGTTTGCTCATGATTAATTTGGTTTCCTTAGATTGTGTTATTATGTACTGTTGTAAGTAAGTCGAGTGAGGATTTGATGACGGGGCACATTTGAGGTGTTGTTTGGGTTGAATGTATGAACAAAGGTGAGAATGTTGTTACATTTTGGAGGTTTTTGGTTCGTCGAAGTTGATCTGTGTTTAGTTCTCTAGCTTTTTGATACCATTTTCATGAGTGAAAAGAGGGTAGGCACGTTTAAGAAGCATGGTTTTGAGGGCGTCAAGTCGTTCGTTTTTTCTTGTGTCGGGAAGAAACAATGGTGCAGATTTCGAGCGAGGTTGTATGGGATGTTAATTTTGTATGGCTGGGGGGGGGTGGCATGTTGGAAGTGGAGGTATTGGTGTGTGTCTGTGGGTTTATAGGGATGTCGGGGATGGATTTGTTGTCTGTTAATTTCCCACTATGATGTCTAAGAATGAGATTGTCCTTGTTGTTGGGTTGCATGTGAACTTGATGTTTGGATTTAGGTGTTCACAATATGGTTGTGAGGGTTTCAAAATTGCCAAAACGTTTTGGGCCCTATGATGAAACGTCGTGTCGAGGTAACGGAACCAGTTATTTTTTGAAGTATATGCCGTTCCTTTCCAAATGTGGATTGAGATTTCTTCATTTAAAGCGATTGTTCCTATAAGCCATGAAGAGCGTCGAATATGTGCTTGCCATTTTCGTGCCCATGCCTGTACCCCTAATGGTTGTAGTTTTTTTGGTCATAAAATTGAAATGAGTGTTGTAGAGAATGAGTTTGATTGCATCAAGAATAAAGGCATTGTCAAAACGGTCAGGGATGTTTTGGCGGTTGCGATTTAACCAATACTCAATGGCCTAATACCAGCGTCATGAGGGGATGAGGATAAAGACTTACAAAAAACAAAACATCATAATGTAATGAGAATAGAAGTGTCATCAATTTGGATTTTGGCAGATGATGAGAAAATCAATGTCATCAAGGATGTAGCTTTTTTGACATTATGAAGAAGGGGTTTGAGAAGGAGATCAACGAAGTTGCTGAGACGTGTGTGGGACACTGGGGGCCTGCGACGATAGGGCGCCTTTGAGGTTCATAGGTGCTTCGCATGAATGGACGAAAGGTTACCGTTTTTGATTTTGGTTTTTATGAAATCGCTTCTTGTGAATTTTTGGAGACGGAGAGATGCTGGTTTTAGGTTCAAAATTGTGGATATAATCTATTTCATCATTATTGAGGTTGTGGACTGTAGTTATCGGCAAGTTTTTGATTTGTCATAACTTTGATGATATCTATATATATAATGATTCACTTCATTTGTGGATTGCATTTAACTCTGTGCTGCACTGATCAGACCCAAAGTTCGAAACGGTACTGTCTGAAGATTGAGTATTACGCTCATTTCATGCTGTTGCCATATAGGTTGCAGTATGTTTAGTTGAGCACTCTTCTGCTTTCTACATCTGTACATTGTTTATGTAGCCTTGATGTTTTTATCAAGACGTAATACTATTAGCATGTTGCTAGCTCACTCATGAGCTTTTGGCACTCTGGCCTTCATAAACAATGTGCGGAGTGACCGTGATGGGGGGTGGGGTGGGTCAGGGTTAAGGTTCATTGAGTAACTTCATTTGTGGATTGCATTTAACTCTGTGCTGCACTGATGAGAACACAAAGTTCGAAACGGTACTGTCTGCAGATTGAGTATTACGCTCCTTTCATGCTATTGCCATTCATAGGTTGCAGTATGTTTAGTTGAGCACTCTTCTGCTTTCTACAACTGTACTTGGGTTTATAGCTGTTTATGTAGCCTTGATGGTTTTATCAAGACGTAATACTATTATAGTTGATTTTTTATTCCTGTCAATGATTCACTTCATTTGTGGATTGCATTTAACTCTGTGCTGCACTGATGAGAACACAAAGTTCGAAACGGTACTGTCTGCAGATTGAGTATATATATATATATATATATATATATATATATATATATATTATATATATATATATATATATATATATATATATATATATATATATTATATATATATATATTATATTATATGAGAGAAAATTGCGTTGCTAAACAAGAAAACCAATGACCCAAAATAAACCACAACACAAAAAGTAAGTCCCCCTCTAAACAACCGCTGCTAATTTCTTTTGTAGGAAGTTTGTCAAAGTCATTTCTACGTGTGTCTGAAATTTTAGACAAAATGTTACTTCACGGCGACCGAGCGCCAGACAAAGACAAAGCCTTTGTTAAAAACTCAAAGAAGTGATATCATTACTTCCCCGTCCTCATGTGTACGTTAGCATAAGGCTGCCTATGGGGACCATTTTGGGTGATACATATATAATATGACGGACAATGCAAGTCGACAGTCGACACAGAGGAAGGGAGCTTAACGCATTCTGTGAGGACATCCAAAGAATGGAATGGCCTACAAATTTGCCTCAATCCCATCGAACATCGTTTGGATTTGAATTACCAGTGCAATGCAGAGAGTACACTGGGTGACTTATCACTTTTTTATAGGAGGATTGGGATGATTTCCCTCAGCAGTGTTTGACCATACTTATCGATACCATGTATATACACCGGTGTCAAAAGTCATTTGGCAAGTGTGGGGGATACACATCCATTACTGAACAGTGCCTCAGTTTTTAAGTTAGCGTTTGTCACTCTCCTCAAGTAATGGTATCACTTTGTGAGTTTTGAAGCTTTTGAGAATGCCTCTTTTTGTCTTTAATCTGTGCTCAGTCAGCCGTGAAGTAACGGATGCTCCTGATTTTCACACAACAGTTAAACTACACAATCATTATTACTTTATCATTACTTTGATAAACATCCCACATGAGAAATTAGGAAAAGTTGTTTTGAGGGGGACTTACTTTTGTGTGTATATATACATGCTATACATTACCAAATCTAGTATCAAAACATGAGTTAATAAACCTGAGTACTATTTGGAGAACATCAAAATCAGAAGCTGACATATATATGTGATCTACATGCTAACTATCAATACAAAGTATATCAACTATATCAGAAAGGAATTTGAACGGCTGTGCGTTGTAAAATTCCATTCCAAAATGGTATCATCTTCAATCTTATTAAGATCACGGCTACACAATCTATCAGCAATCGGTGTTTTGGGAGATTGGTGGCGACCTGACTCAATTCCTAAGAGAATGAATCACTAATTCTAAGTTTGCTACATTCAGTCTATAATTACGGTCAAACATACATCCGATTATCTCAAACACTGCTGAACTGGAATTTCATTTCCATGGAGGATATTAATTAAAACTCTTTTGTATAAATCATGTAAACCCTGATAATCCGCCCACCAAACATATAATAGAAGATATAAAGGATTATTCACCCATTCCAATGGGATATACACACAGTGTTGAATGAAATCAATGCTCATATCTCTAGGATGAACTGTGGCCAAATTCAATGTGATACTTTGCTCTTCAGCTCTGTAGTTTCCCTGTTGTCTTCGTTGTGAACTCTAGTAATTTAGGCCATATCAGAGAGGTTGTGCTTGTCATCCACTGTTTTTATTTTTTTTATTTTTTGAGGCAAAGACTTGGAGTAGTTGAGAATTAGGTGTCACGTGAGAGTTGAAAGCTGTTCCGGTTGTAGTATATCATTATAGCCGGAAGAGTCGGAGATTGAATTTTTTTGTTTTCCCCACCATGACAACGTGGCGACAGGGCTTGAATTACACCGAGAACGGTTACTTGGAGGGTTACCGAAATATGAGCTCCGTTTGGGTTCACGAGCAATATGGGTATTATATTTTGATTGATAAACCTTTGAAACTTGGCACAGAGTTAGGGCACGTCAAACGAAATATTTTTCTGGCTATAGGCCCTCACAGATTTTTTTCCTGTTTCACGAAGAGCTTCTGTCAATGTGAACATTTTGAGACAGTTCTTACAAAAATGGAGAAACTTTTTTTTTACCCCTACATGTACAACATGCAAAAATCGGATCTTTGGGCTATTTTAGTATTTTGACTTCACACTACAAACCATAGATCCGTACTTGCAACTCAAAACGCCCTATAGTTTACTCTGAATTCTTATTGATTAAAACTAAGACAATTTACATTTTATGCGATATTCGAATGCGATATGAAATTTTGGCACATAGGAGTTTTGAAATTGGCATCCCGTTTCACATAGGATCTTTTGATTTTCAAAGTCAAATACACATAGGAGGTTTTTTGAAATGGCGTCCCTTTTCACATAGGAACTTTTGATTTCAAAGGTCAATGCACATTGGAGGTTTTGAAATTGGCATCCATTTTCACATAGGAGACTTTTGAATTTCAAAGGTCATGCTCATAGGAGGTTTTGAAATTGGCGTCCATTTTCACATAGAGCCTTTTTGATTTCAAAGGTCACTGCTCATAGGAGTTTTGAAATTGGCATCCATTTTTACAAGAGCTTTTGATTTCAAAGGTTCAATGGCACATAGCGGTTTTGAAATTGGCGTCCATTTTCACATAGGAGCTTTTGATTTCAAAGGTTAAATGCACAGAGGAGGTTTTGAAATTGGCGTCCATTTTCACATAGGAGCTTTTGATTTCAAACGTCAAATGCTCATAGAGGTTTTGAAATTGGCATCCATTTTCAATTAGGAGCGTTTGATGTTCAAAGGTCCAAATGCTCATAGGAGGTTTTGAAATTGGCGTCCATTTTCACATAGGAGCTTGTTGATTCAATCAAATACACATAGGAGGTTTTTGAAATTGGCGTCCATTTTCACATAGTAGCTTTTGATTTCAAAGGTCAAATGCCATTGGAGGTTTTTGACAGTGGCGTCCATTTTCACATCGGAGCTTTTGTTTCAAATGTCAAATGCACATATGAGGTTTTTGAAATTGCTCCATTTTCACATAGGAGCTTTTGATTTTAAAGGTCACTGACACATAGGGATGTTTTTGAATTGGCTATCCATTTTCACATAGGAGCTTTTGATTTCAAAAAGTCAAATGCACATTGGAGGTTTTGAAATTGGCGTCCATTTTCACATAGGAGCTTTTGATTTCAAGGTCAAATACACATAGGAGGTTTTTGAAATTGGCGTCCATTTTGGGGCACATAGGGCTTTTGAATTTCAAGTCAAAGCACATGGTGTTTTTGTGAAAATTGGCATCCATTTTCACATAGGAGCTTTTGATTCAAAGGTCAAATGCTCATGAGGTTTGATTGGCATCCATTTTCACATAGGACTTTGATTTCAAAGTTCAAATGCTCATAGGAGGTTTTGAAATTGGCAATCCATTTTCACATAGCTTTGATTTCAAGTCAAATGCACATAGGAGGTTGTGAAATTAGGCGTCAATTTTCACATAGGAGCTTTTGATTCAAAGGTCAAATGCACATAGGAGGCTGTTTTAAATGGCATCCATTTTCACATAGAGCTTTTGATTTCAAAGGTCAAATGCACACAGGTTTTTCCTGCCCAGCGACGATATTTTTGGCGATCTAAATTTTTGCACTTAACGGTTACAAGCACTAACAGCACATTTTTTGAAGAGCGCCCGCCCCCATTTTCGAATTTTTTGAGTTTTTGCACAGTTGCAATTGGGTATTGGCTATAAACATACCTGTAGCATGGTAGAGCTCATAAATCTCTATGTGTCGCAAAGAAGGATTTTTTTGTAATTAGAATAATTCATATCGGAGATCTCGATAATAATTCAGCGGTTGTTGGAAACGTCGGGAAATTGGCTCCATATATACGTGTCTACGTTCATCATTAGTTTTCTGTTGGTTCAGGTAAGTCAAGTTAGAATCATTTTCGTGAGGTCGCACTATTCATCATGGACGGACATAAATTTGGCTTTTCCTCGCTCCGCCATTAATGACAATCGGGGACGCGATTCTAATTACAAAATCGCCTCTTTTATGACAAATACGGGTACGCATTTTTTAGCATTGTCTTCGCCGTATGGTTAAAAGACAATTACCAAAACAAATGTGAAAAAAAGCCAAAATTTTTGAAAATTGGGGGCACTCTCAAATGTGCCATTATTGTCTTTTAATTAAAAACATTAATCATTACAACCCCTGAAAATCGCCAAAATAAGTTGATTTGAAATGTATTTTCACTAATCAATCCGACTTATTTAGATAACAAATATGATGTAAAATAAAATACGTCACTATGTGAAAAACGACACAAAAAGATTACTCTATTCGTCGTACCAAAACAAGCTACCAAAGTCTGTCATTTGGCCCTTTTACGCATGCGGACTACACCCGACCAACAGCACATGCCGACGTGCCCTTCGAATGTTATTAGATCAATCGACCCTCCTATTTTGACGTCCGTGAATGTATTTTTGCTTGACCAAAATAACCTAAGATTTTAGACCATGCTAATTTTACCTGTTCGCAGTTTATTTATTACATACTTTAATGATTTTGGGTTCTATAATGTAAATTTTTTTTGCGCGGTACTAACGGATCTTGTTAGCAAATCCTGCTTGATTCATAAATTTCACCCCCCCCCCATGTCAAAAGAAATTTACTCACTGGCGAATTGGTTTCTTTAGGCGATAGTTTTCACTAGAGCTAATTTTCGGACAGACAAAGTCCTTCATCGGACTCAGCCTGTGAAGAAAAACAAAAATAAAGACAAAAAATATAATGTTGAAACACCTATGCAATCAAAACACAACCTAACAAAAAGGTGAGATACCCGTCAATGCATCAGGATGCTTAGCTGTAAATTACCAGCTAACTACGCTCATATCTTCCTTTTTTTAAATCCTCCCCCCCCCCCGATTACTAAAAGTATGTGATTTTTATATTATTTGAACCATTAGCCTGATAAAGCATGTGTGCTAATCTTACAAGCATATTTCGATCGTATCTGTCTATAAGTAATTCCTAAAAAGGATTACGTAAACGTAAATTAGAGTATACGCCTATGGGAACCTGTGAGCCAACATTTACTCATTACACCAAACTGCAAGATCGGAATCACTTGCAAATTTTTGGAATAAGCGTTTCTCAAGGAAGCTATTGAACTATAAATAAAACAGAGGGCTTAAAATCACCAAATGCACCTTTAGTCAACAATTTGTAGGTACTTTTAAGTGAACCCATTGTCGTCCAGTAAGCATCAAAGATTCTCTCTGGCATATCCAGTGTTGTGCTTACGTGGCATTGCTTTAATTCTCACAATTAGGTGCACAGTTAAGTCAAGATGGCTATCATATTAAATCTGGTTTTTCTTTGCTGTTGGTCTTTTCAGTGCAACACTCTGCATTCTACCATGTTTATGGTGGTCGTACCTTCGTAGGCCTATGCAGAGCAGGAGGAGATTTGCCTTTGGGGAGTTTCCATTAGGTAAGATAAGTAATGCATTGCTGTTGAAATAATATACCTTTCATTGCACATAACATTGCGATAGGTAAAACGCGTTTTATGTCAGTTATCATGGTTGCAGAAGGTAAGACTTTTTAAGTTTTTTGTCACTCATGCATAAGCTTTAAAAATCTTAGTATATCTTTACTTTATAATAGTTTTAATAAGAAGGGGCCTAATTTTTATAATCAAACCCTATGTACAGTAATGTCGTATTATCCGGATAACAATCTTCAGACCGGGGTAAATGGAATATACGGGGAGTCAGGCCTCGCATTTTTTGTCGTCTCGCGCCGAACAAAAACATGTAGCTACAACTTAAGATAACTGGCAAAATATCAATATTCGGTACACTCTACAATGTTATGGGGGATAAGCTTTGCCCATGAAATGTAAAATTAATGGTAAAACTAGGATTATCATTTGTGTTACAAATTTTATACTGCAGCAACTCTGCACGCTTGATATAGCTTTGATATTACAATGAGGGATTACTTTAAGTACTGCGTTCTTTCCATGATGGTAACATAAATATCTCTCAAAAACTAAAGTTTTAATGACAATTACATTATACCCTTGCACCTACTTATATCATTTACTTTATCCGTTAAAACCTCTTCCAGCGAAACTAAAATCACCTGATACTGTTAGGTTTTTTTAATTTGATTATTTGTGACCTTGTGTTTCTCTTCAGTTTAAAGCAATAACAGCACATTTTTTTGAAGAGCGTCAAACACCATTTCTTTTCCGGATATTTTTGAGAGTTTCGCACAGTGCATTGGTATTGCCCATTAATAATACCTGTGAATGGTAGAGCTCAAAAATCTCTATGTGTCCTCAAAGAAGAAATTGTAATTAAATAATATCGAAGATCTCTGATAATTCAAAGGCTACTGGAAACGTCCCTTCTACATGGAAACGAGTCCTTCCAATATGAATAGAGCTATTTGCGGAAATTGCGCAATGTACGTGTCCTACGCTCATCCATTAGTTGTTCCGTTGGTTCAGGAGGTGTATAGTTAGAGTCATTTTTTGTGGAGGTGGCACTATTTCTCATGGACGGACATGATTTTGGCATTTTCCAGCTCAGTCATAAGTTACAGTCGGGATCCCGGATTTTAATACAAAATCCTTCTTTTTATGATAAATACCCATTTTGTATGGCATCAACACGCGCAAAGGTATAGGGTCTACTAAAGACAATCTTACCAACCCATTGGTGGGCAAAAATTTCAAATTTTGAAAATTGAGGGCGCTCTTAAAAATGTGCTGTTATTCGTTAAGTTAACTTTTTCATTTAGAACAAATCACGATACAAATCACTCTAATGTATTGCAATACAGTATATTAACAGTACCGATAAGTTAAAGTTATTTTGTTATGAGATAATACAGTATATTTTTTATTAAATAAATACGTGTATAACTATAGTAAAGCTTCCATGTGCGATTATCTGAATGGGGAGAGAGCACCATAAACGCCGACCGGGGCTGTTAGTCTTTGATCCCACCCTTAAACCATAAGAAATTTTAAAAAAAGTAGTCAAGAATTGAGTAATTTGGATTCAGTACAATGATCTTAGAAAGGGAAAATACATTGGAGTTGAAAAAGAAAAAAATAGAAGGGGAACACATCGTGCGACTGGTATATAATGGCACTGATGCTATTTAATCGACAAAACTCTTTATTTAAACGTGTACTTCGTTGATTCTGACTGTGCTGTTTTGATGTATGACAAATGTTTTATATTACGGTGGCCCCATATCGGCCCACACGTGTAAGTTCTGTCCGTTTCGCTTCTTCGTCTTCTTAGTAGTCAGTAGTATAATGGGCTTGTGGTGGGTCAGGACAGGGGATGCTTGCATTAACTATGGAGAGAGCGGTATTCTGTATTATAAATCGCTGGTACCATATCAATCCCGCATTGATCGACACAAGACGAATAAAATCCCAGCAAGTGACCCCACGGGATTCGTGACCCCCGGGAATTGTTTTGGTACATTTGCGCCACCGGCAAGCACCCAACGCTATGCCCCCGCTCCTCCGTTTTACTACCGGACAGAAATTACAAATTACGAATTTCTGATCAGATGATTCACTGGTGACTGACAGGAATTGAGCAGCCTGTCACGGAAAATGCATAAGATACTTTACTTACCGAAATCCGTGATTTCCCAAGTTGCTATTTTGTGGTTCGGACAATTCAGCATGCCTTTTGCCCGATTTTTAATAATTTATGGCCTTCCGATACTTAACCAGTGGCACGTGGCCTTAGAAGTACCTTTAGATGTAACGCTGCACTTTATTATGACGATTCTTAAGGCCTGCTCAGTTCATTGGGATCCCCACAGGAGGAGGTTCCCTGTTTCTGCCATAGTCAGTCTTTTGTGCACAAGGACACACGAGGGTAGATATGTCCCCGTTTTTTAACACCAGAATTGGGTTGCATCTCCACCCACCTCTGATGTAAACTTGCCCTGTGTTCGGTTTTACAAGAAAAGATGTCGAACGCGTTCGAACGTTTAACCAAACGGCACTGTAAAGTATTACCATTTGTTGTGTACTTACAAATGAAGTTTTTAATACAATTTTCGTACCAACACGATGTACCATTTTTTTTTTATACCCCTCTAACCACGTACGGTTTATTTTTTTGTTTTATTTTGGTTTAGCTGGTGCTGACGTTCGGTATCTTTGATAAAAGTTTTACACCAGTGAATCTCTATGGTGTCGTGCAATTTTTCATATCATTATATTATTGCTTCGCGCCATTTTAAGTCTGTTCTGTTCAACAACTGCCGTCATAGCTTTTTGTATCTCGTTCAATATATCATCCTATAAAATCTCCAAGTACCACACAATCAGCGGTGTCTTCACCCAATATATTTTCAATCGAAGCATGGTCCTATCTGGCAGAGTCGTAAATGGAACAGATTGGCGGCAGCCATTCAAGGAGCAAATCGTCTGCTAAAAACCAAACTGAAGAATGATGCTGACACAGAGTATAGGCAAAAATACATCATTTTCTGAAATTACCTTCTATCGATGAGTTCGCGCCAATCTCACCCATTACCAGGAATGCCCTTACAGAGAATATATTAGTAAATTAATAGATGGCGAAACCAACGTTTTGACGAAAGCGTCCCCTCAAAAGATTTGGATCACACATCGAACAACAGGCCATCAGAGCTAATACCCATGATGGGCCTCAAGTGCTGGACGTTCATTGTACAAGTGGGATGGCCTAAACCAGTCATTTAGAAGTTTCGCAATTTAGTCCTTACAGAAATGGATGACAACATACACGGCCCCTAGGCCTCTGTCAACACCCTCGAGGATACTCGTTGGTCCAATGAACATGTACACAGAACAGCAGAAAGTTGCATTGGCATCTAAACTCACCACCCTTCAGCGCATTTTGTATCGTGATGTCTTTGTATCTACCTACACCCTCTGCTGTTCAGTTTACGGGATCCAGATGTTGCCGTTTTGGATTACGTCTTTGGACCCAGTCAAAAAAGAAAACATGATGGATGGAGAAAATGGCAGTCATAACAGACAATCTGTCCTTCCGGACCTTGAATAAAGACTTAAAATAACGTCCCGGATGATATCCGCGAAGATCTTGAAGCTGCTTATCCGCCGGAAGCCTAGTCAGAGCAAACCAGCTGAAGCATAATTTGCAGACGATTTTTATGGATATTGCCGCGTAGGTCCTAATTGTCTCACATTGTTGCGGTTGATATTGAAGATATCAAAGAACGACTTCAACTTAAATATGCAAAGGTAGCCCATTTTTCAAAAAGTTCCTCCATTCTGTTCTACTTAAGAACTCCGAAGTATTATAGTGGCATTTTCTGTTAGTAAGATATTTGAATATTTCCTACATAACTATTTTCCTGTATGGCTTCCGATATACAGTGCGTCCTTACACGGCCTATAGCTACCGAGCCGAGCTGGATTAACCTTTGGCCAAAGAAAGTCCCCAAAGTATTTCCTTCTTCTTCCCAGACACAGCGCACTGTATGAATTTATTTCCGAAGAAAACACGTGAGTGATATGTCCATTAAAATAAGAAATACGCATGTATTTGAAGTAGTGCATTCAAATCCATCACGTACAAACCAAACGTTTCCATTGAAACATTTTTACTGCTTTAAAGCATATATATCGAGCTAAAAGAATGCACAATTCCTATTTTACACCTGTTTAAAAAAGGTGGTACAATCAAAAAAAAATGGTTTCATATGAAATTTCAAAAGCATTCCTTCTTACTTGGGCAAAATATGAAGAACACAGACCGGCTTTGTTTGTTTCATTCATCTTATTTGCTTTTGTCATTCACAGATATAATCCAAAAATAGGGGCGATACACCAAAAAATCGATTTTGTGCCACTTTTATATGCATGGGCATAGTTTTTCGCGCAGTTATGCAATGCTCCCAGACAAATTACCACTTGACAAAAGTAGTTCACGCAGGCCTATCTCCCGGCCATAAAGTCAAGGCTCGAGTCGCTAGATTGCTCATCTAGTGATTAAGCAAAATTCAAAGCCTTAACAAACCGGGCTGGAACAACACCGGTAAGCCTGAAGCTATCCGTCTGGTGCGGGTGCCTACTTGGAGGGGGGGATTGGGCTGCCCGCGCCACTTACTTTGCCGCAACGGTTCGGACGTACAGACATTGCACTTCACTTAAAACCGAGCTTTGAACTTATCACAAAGTTGGTTATGCTGTTAAACATCATGCCATAATGAATATAATTGCAACCAAATAAACAACTCCAAATCCAAGAATGGTTTAAAATATTGTACTATCTTTGTGCATTAAATATTGGTTGGTCTGAAAAATTTGAATTTGAAGCAAAGTATCACGATGTCGGAGACTTTGCATTCCATGATATAACTTCAATACATAAAAACTCTCCTCTCCGATTGCTTACGGCCATAGTCTCAGTCTAAGAACACCATAATGTCGAATGTTATACACTTTATCTTAAAGCCGAAGTTACTGAAAGATAATTTCCACCATTACTTCGCATCTTTTAAAAGCTTCTTTATACAGTTAGTGTTCCCTTTTTGAAGAATTTCAAATCTTTCAAATGTGAATAACGTATGTTTAACAATTCGTTCACCATTTTCACTCAACCCGAAAGTGGCATAAACTCGATGTTTGTGTTTCGCAGTAAACTGGAGTTATCTCTTGAGTGAAACGCAATGAAGATGAAAACAAAAATTATCGGAAAGCCCTGGTCTTTGCTTTAAATGTGATGTACAAAATGACATACTTATGTTGAGATATAACAGTTTTTAAATAAAATCGGTTTTCGTTGACCATTGTCTTTTATATTGAATAATTCAGGTGAGCGAAATTTCACCCCGAGGCTGTGGTATTAACATGTTTTAAGGAGGTTTTCTCTCTGATTTCTGAATAACCTATATATCTCTACCCTCTCAAATGCATGAATCTATTAGCTCCGGTCCTCAGTACCTCACTGACTAACTCTCGCAGATAATATTTCAGGTATCTGCTCCTGTGTTATAGGTCTGCGACTGGTAAGACTCGTCCTTTTTGCGGTACCACCCAATCCAAAAAATTAGCGGTGAAAACGCTTTCTCAGTCGCAGGCTCATGGAAGCATTACCACACCGAAGAAAAAGCTATCAAAATGCAAGCGCAGTCGCCATTTTCAAAAAGCTCATAACATCGCATCTGTTGATATGCTGTTTGTAATTTTTTGTAATTAATTTTTTTGATGTATAACACCTTTGATTCAGATGGTGTTCTGTATATATGTATGTTTGTAAAATGAGTAATGTATGTATGTATGTAATGTATGTATGTATGTGTGTACGGTATGTAGTGTGTATGTTAGATGTATGTATGTATGTATGTATGTATGTGTGTTGTAATGTTGTATGTATGTATGATTGTCATGTATGTATGTATGTATGTCTGTATGTTATGTGTGTGTGTGTGTGTCTGTCTGTCCTGTATGTGAGTTGTGTCTGTCTGTCTGTCAGGCTGTTAGTATGTCTGTATGGCTGTCTGATGATCTGTTGTCATGTCTGTTGTATGTAATTTAATGTATACACCAGTATTCCATCGCCAACCATGTTGGGTGACCCGATAACGCGGCTGTGATTGATAGTTCTAACGCCTCCGGTAGAAAGAAAATTCAAAGACGTTTTCAATGTGTATATCTGTTTCTGTTTTTTAACATTGCAGTAATCAACATTGATAGTTTTGCCCGACATTGAAGCTATTACGCGAGAAATTTTGAAAAGTTGAGAGTCCTTTTTCATCTTTGGGAAGGGATAGTAGTCAGACGGTGCCAAATTCGAGTGAATAGGCTGGATATTCTATCAGAGTGAAGCCACACTAGATGCTCATGGCCTATCATTACTTATGGGACTGCGGACATTGTCATGATGGAAGTACACCCCGATGTCAGCTTTCCTCTACTCAACTTTTTAATTTCTCCTCGCATTGCTCAATTGGTCGGGCAAACTTCTCAATGTTTGTTACTTGCAAGTTAAAAAATAGAACAGATATACACAGGAAACTTCTTCTGGAAGTTTCATGTGAAGAGTGAAACTTTAGACTTGTAAATTTGAATTTGTAGCATATCTCTTTCTTACTTAGCTTAGAACTTATCAATCCCCCCTCGTAGGACGCATGTCAGTACTACAATACATTCAGCTATCAATGTTCCCAGTGTCAAATCGCTAAACTGGATCTGAGTGACGGCTATAATGTATTGTAGTCCTGGAATATATGCATCTTGTTCCACACAGTCTGGTGGCTGTACGTCATATTGAATACGGGGGTTTTTTTCCCTATAATAGTGTTATACGTCCTCGTGGCCGTCAAAGGTCAGAAATACCTTTCAACAAAATAAACGAGCCTTGTCACAAGATCTGATTTTTTATAATATAACAATTTTAAGGATTTGTAATGTTCAAGAATTTGTTAGTGTCCAGAAACAACATACATAAATTACACCACATATTTAAATTTATACTTAATTGTAAACAAATAATGTGTCCTCTATCTCCACAAAAAAGCGTTGCATTTCAACGATGATATGGCCCCACAAGAGCGAGACTTCAAAAGGACAGCATGCAAAGTCAACGTTTATAAATCCTCATGTAAGATTCCTTGAATCTGCTCAGTCCTGAAGTAACTTTTGTCCAGCAGTTTCAGACGACAATCGTTACATAGTCCCTCGACTGACATTAATGCTCCACCGTATATCCGGTCCAAGATAATCACCCACGATTTCTATCTGTCCACATTTGGAATCCTATGTGAATTCCCAGCACTTTCGGCTTCAAAGACACAGTAGAATAATTACCAGCACGCTGCTCACTGGAATGAACATATAATAAATCCTGGCACGATGTGGATCAGGAATCTACCATTATTGTAGATAATACCACTATAAAACCATACGGTTAGCTGATTGCATTTAACTGCGGACCGGCAGACTTCACTCAAATCTCAAATATCTGACTCACACAAGTTCCCAGTGCTAAAACTGACATTACAACCAGCAGGCATAGACATAACCTGAATCCATCATTTCCTATATAATACTCTAAACTCTATGGGGAAATGCCCTGATCTTACAATGTTTTTGATCTCAAACATAACAAATTTCTAAGTTTAGCATCCTGGGATTCCCCGACTTCCCCTATTGTGCAATCTAAACAGGTGCACTTATCAAAACAAACTAGGGTATTCCCTTTCTCCTCTTTTCATACGTAACAAGAGTGCTTTTTTCCCGTCGAATCTTTTCTCAAATAACAATTGAGAAATAATTTTTTAAAGTTAATCACGAAAATGGAGGCCATATAACAATATTATATATGTATGTATACATGTCTTATCTATCTTACGTTAAAAAGTGAGGGGATGGGGGTGAGGGCATATTAGTAATAGGCCATGTATTATGGTGTTGTCTGTTTGTCGCCCTTTTTCTTGGAGCTTGTACTGTCACGAACTTGGTGGGTGGGTTAACTTGGCAGGTCGCCAGAAGTCAATAGTTTCACAATCCCCCATTCAAATAATTTAAAAACCAACAGAGTTTGGTTGAAGCTGACAACCTCTGCTCCGATTTGTGTCCACGTTCGGGAGACAGCCTGATTTTTTTAAAGTAAAATGGTCAAAAATTGACAAAATCCACATTTTGCTGATTTTGTTTAAATTAAAAAGCTCAAATTTACAAAGAATTCCATTTTTTTGGTGTCCGAGATGTTCAAAAAATGTTCCAAAAAAAGGACGGGGGGGGGTTAGTGGATTCTAGGTCCACTTAACCAGAATAGTTTTCCAACTTTTTTCCGAAGTCCCTGCCCCACCCGCAGAATCATCCTGCATACGGCCCTGGCGCACGCATCTTTCCCTCGTCCCTATCTCCTATCACCCATACCAAGGGGGGATCCGGGGAGGGGTGGAGGGGGTGGTGAGGTGCGGGAGAGGAGAAAGGGGGAAAATAGGGCTTATATAGGGAGTTAGTTTAATCATCCTGCTCTGACTTTCTTCTTCCTCTTAGCGTTTCTCAGGTGCCCCTTTCTTTTCCGTTCTTCTCGTTCCCTGACGCGTATTTATCCCGTTTTGCATCATGCTATCCTTTTATTTTTTATAATACAGTGGCGTAGCCAACTTTTTTTTCATGGGGGGCAAAAATGGGGGGCACGTAATATTTTCAGGTGGGGGCTAACATATATTAAAATTATAGTATAATGGCCTATGTAAATCAACTTAATTTTGCAAGGGGTTGCAAGATTCCCCACAAGGGTGGCAGCTGCCCCCCTGCCCCCCCCCCCCCTCTGCTACGCCCTGGTTATATAATTTTATTCCGACAACACAATCGTCACAGCATAATGCATTCTTCTAAAATAAAGTAAACCGTGATTCAATGGGAAAATACAACAAAACGCTTTCTAAAAATACACGTATTTAATTCAAGAAGTAATCCCTGCTTGACGCTGAAATCAAGGTTTATTTAAGTGCACGGACATTTTGTTATTGTTTTATCTTATTTGATTGTGTGAATTTTTTTTCATAGTAATACATAAGCCTAAAGTCCTGCCCTTTACAGTTAAGAAGAACAGCCAAAGACCTTTCTTCTAAACGAGATAGAAAAAGACAAATTTACGAGATGATAATAAACTCAAGCGCAAGCGGCTTGTGCGATACCGGCTATGAGATGTTGTCAGGGTAGTCGACTTTCACCCTACACCACCCGTTGTGGAATTCTGCTACAGGTAAATGTAGTCCCACTGCCCAAAGGTTCATATGGAAATTGTTTTTACTTTTCATACCCCCTGGGGGGGGGGATTTGTGTTGGATTTTAACATCCGAATATTTGTTTTTATTTCAAATTATATCAAAACCTAATAAACAAAAAGAAGGACGAACAAACGAAACTAAGAGAACAAGAAGAAAGAAAGAAAGACAGAATAAGAAAAGAAGAAAAAGAAAGAAGAACGAAAGAAGAAAGAGAAGAAACGAATATAAAGAAGAAAGAAAGAAAGAAAGAAAGAAAGAAAAAACATAATGCTCGAAGGGAAAATTCATTATATTCAATATAAGTAACAATTAAGTAAAGGCCTACGGGGGGGGATGTGGAACAAATGATTATCGTTTTTCGATCGCCAAGTTATTAACGCTCAATGTGGTTTCTGGCCCAAAATTTATGCGTTGCTTCAATATCCCTAGTGTGTTGCGCATTTTGGTGACAAAAAATCAAATGGCCATGGCGTTTCTTGCTATGAGAGCCTAAAATACGCAATTGGTGCTATTCAAACTTATTTTGCCCCTTAAATCGTAACTTGAGTGACTCTTTCAATTTTCATTTGAGCAATGGAAATGTATTGATTTCTCCTAGACCCTCTTATGAAGCCGACATTTTACGGGAAATCCTTTTGGAAAGTGGTTTTTGCACCGCATTTTGAAATCGGTAGTACACAATTTAATGTTTTCCTCTTTATGTGGGTCGTGTTGATGTATCCTCCATCAATGACCAGTGTTTGGTACAAACTTAACAAAGTGGTTTTCAGAGGGGGTGGGCCACGTGGACCCCCTTATTTCACCAATGAGAGTGGCAAGAAGACCTTGTGCACTTAAAAGATATTCATTTAACGTGCTTTCAGACAAAGCCTGACACTACCGTTTTTCCCACAAAAAAACGCAACACTTGTGGCAGGCGTGCCTAAGTTGTGCACAAAAGCATAATGGCTACTTCTTCTTTGTTTGTAAGGTAAGATGGACGTTAGCTAATATCCCTGACAATTAATAAAGGTTAAAGTCCATATTTTTTCAGATATGACCCCAGAAATCAAGTAACCTTCAGGACCCTTTTAACCAAATTTGAGGCGCTTATTACCTGCATACGCAACTGTACTTTTCGCCCAAACCACAAAATGAAATCTCTATGCCACCCCATTTTCCCTTGAACATTTTATTAATCTTTTCCATCTGGTCTAAACCATTTCCCTTTTTTTTAAATATATTTTTTTTATTTTTTTTATTTTTTTTATTTTTGTTCATGTTAATAACAGCTAATACACATGCATTTAACACACGTAAAAGATGGAATTAAATGTATGATCAACAATTCTTCGTATTGCCAAAGCATTGGATTGAGTTAATCATTAGCTCATTTTGTGACGGCACACAAGATGTTTCTTACCAAAATTTAATGACAGAATGAATATACTGATATTGTTATTGAATTTGTGTTGAAAACCTAGTTTTACTTTCATAAGTTGTGAGAATGTTAACATTTGTTTCAGTACAACGTTGCAGCGCAACGCATTTATCATTTTATGTAAGTGAGTTTTGTCTATGACTTAGTCATAGTTTCATATCGTCTTGAAACATATTTTCTCACCAATAAATGATGTTTTTATCATTATCAAGTTAGTAAAACATAATTATTAAATGCATTCGTTTTGACCAGTAACAAGGTTGTTTCTGCAAGAATTGTGGCACATTAACTGTTGGATTGCAATCAATTTGCATTTGAACATCTTTTCTTCAATTGCCTTCCGGTGGTTTACCAGCTCCTCATTTTTTTTTAAAATGGGTGTTTTGCGGGTGTACTTGATTTCGGGGCATATCTTAGAACCATTTGACTCTACCTTTATGAATTCGGAGGAGAGATTACAACACCCAGCTTACCGTTACAACAAAGAAATAAGTAAGTCCAACATGCTTTTGTAATCAAACTTCTGTCGCCTGCCACAAGTGGGCTTTTTGGGACACCGGTAGTACACGAGTGCATCGAAACATGCCTATATAGTAGCAACTTATATCTGATTTTTTTGTTATTCGTGTCACTTTATGTATATTGTGAGGGTATAATTTCATTCGGAGGGATGTGTAGGTAACCGAAATTTAAAAGCCGAAGATGTGGGGTAGGTACATTATTAATTGCAAATGTTCTGTTATGCTGATCAAATTTCGTGGGTTAATCAATTTAAATATATTAAAATACCATGACCCCCTTTGAGTTATTCATAATCATCATGGTTGGCGACTATGTGTAAGAGGTGCAGAGTTTGTTTAGATTCCACTTAAGTGCCAAGGGGGGGTTCCTAGGGGAACATATATTTGTCTCGTCTCTCTTACTTTTGCACCACTCAAGTTTTAATCATTGTCGTGTTTTCTGCGTCCGTTGAACTCACCATTATTCGCTTGTATTATATTTTTGACAGAACCGAGCAAATACTTAACTTGTACAATGAAAAGATGACGGAAGTAAATGTGCAATGTGCTTTAAAAGAAACTGTGAAACAATGGTCGGGAGTAGAATTGGCAAATTGGACGTGTGCAGAAAGCACCTTGTTAGAAGTAGACTTGAAGCCACCAGAGGAAGATCCCGAGGCAGAAATCAAACAGACAAGAGAATTGATAGGTAAACAGCTTACCCGGGCCTCACTCACCTTATTTTGAAATACGGAGACGAATTACCCTCACGACCTCATTTAGAACTCTTTTTCAGTTTCAATGATTTTAAGCCCACTTTCCACATAAACATTTTTTTCGCGCGCCATGATTTAATGCTATATTATTTTTGCCTAATTATCAGTTGCGCATATTTTGGTATAAAAAAATAAATTGGTCATGGCGTTTTTATGCAAATTAGTATAAATAACAATTGGTGTTTTCCTCTTTTGTGAGCCAAATTTTATGGAAAAAGTCCTTTGGGAAAGTGGTTTTCCATTTTTCGGCGGGATAATTTTGTGCGAAACATAAATATCTGTTTTGGACCACCATTTTGAATCGGAACAACCGATTTTCATTTTCCTTGTTATGTGGTCGTGTTGATAGACACCGTCAATGACCAGAGTCTTGGTAAAAAAAATCAAACGGTAAAGTAAAGTGTTTTTAGAGGTCCATATTAGCCCCCATACCCTTATACACCAACGGGAGTGCACAAGACCTTATACACTTGAATGTTAAGTTCAGATCACCGCTTCTCCCCTCCCCCACTTCAAGTCAAACAATTTTTATTTTGTATTTTCGCGTGTCTACGGACAGGAAGAAATACATTCCTGGTTTCTTGAAGATTCGACCATATCGACACCCATCCAAGCGGTTATACGCTTTACTTCTGTTTTTTTTTTCAACCTGAGCTGCGATTGGGGATGACGGTAGTGCTTTATTATAATAATATCGTCGATTTAGATCACTTGTGGGCACCCATCCATACCCAATGAAAACTTTAAATAGCGGCAAGGTATAAAATGATCCATTAAAATGACCTGGATCATACAATAAGTGATTCTACTTCGCGAACAACATGGATTATTGAAAGTTATTCCATTTGCAAACCCCTGAATTTAAGTGATTCAATTTGCAAACCCCTGAATTTGTCTTTTAAAAAAAAGGGGAAATTAACGCCCCAAAGCTTTGTTGAACAATATCAGTGGGTCGGATCATATATGTCTCGCAAAATGTCAACGCATTCTAAGTTTATAAAAAGTGGGACTAAGAGTCAGCCGAAATGCTATTCAGCATGTATGCAAGTTGAGTAAAGAAATTCAATTAGAGTCTGTCAATGCAACATCCTTTACAGTGACAATCTAATTCCCAGCGTAAAATTAATTGAAACTTTCAATGTGTCTTCAAGTGCCAGCAGAACGCAAATTTAAAACGTGATGTGTGAGAGAGGTGGAACTTCGATTGGTTCTACTCTTCATTTGGATATGGTAACATTTTTAAATCCGAAGTAATTATTCGCCATTTGTATTAAGGATATTCTGTGAAGCAGTTATTTCTTTATTGGAATATAATCATTGCAGATATACGTCAATTATAAGGCATACAAACCTATTAGATATGTTAGCTAATCAAAGTAAATTATGTTGTATTGACAATCATCGTGAGACAAACTATAAACACGACGTAGCATTGGCCTAAATGTCAACTATGGCCGTGAGATTATTAGAAACATGGATGCGCCCATCAATTCCCATCTTCATTTTCGTCTTCGAATCAACAAATTTATTTATTGTAATATCATCACTGTTGAGAATCGTTTCAACATAATTTATCACATATGTAAACTAAAAAATTAGCGTCTTATTTCCATTTAAATAAACTAAAAAGAACACTGAAATGGAGTTTTTGAAACACAAACCCCAAGATGCATATGTTTTTAGTTGTTATTTTTTTTTTACTATTTTTCTTTTAATTTAGGCATGATGGATTTTATTATTCGCTCATTGATTAGACATAGGAAACTACCACCATAAAGTGTTTTATGACGGTGGTGATTATTTTTTTGTTGTTACAGGTAGGGAATCTTCAGAGCGATACTATCTGATATTTCTTGAATTGGAAGGAAAACCACCAAAGCTTTCCGACAAGCACTTAAACCAGGTATGTTCATGTAAAGACTTGAAATAACCAGCGTGTATTAGATTAAATAAAAAACTACTCCGCCTCGAAACCCGTGTAAAAGAATTCCTAGTCCTTTATAGTCAAAAGCTGAATAAATCGTAAAGTTATTGTTGCGTGTAGAGTCGAGTGGCCTATACTTTATGGGAGTTTCCGTAACCTGACCCACCTGACACACTTTTTTTCTGACACACATGAATTAATCTGGATAAAATGGCCTTCACCCCTAATCCCCATCTGTAAAGTTTCGCGCCGATATTTCAACCCGTTTTAAGTGAGCTAAAAATGTGATTTTGTAATCGCCATAGAGTTTCTGTGTAAAGTTAATATTGGTCGTCCAAAAAAGCATTTTGTCATATACTTTTACATGTATTATTAGTTTCAACCTGTGGATAATTAACATATTTTTCAAAAATAATTATAGGCTGTGGGGTGTGTTTATTTTTTAAAGTTTTGAATTATATTATAGACCACTTAAACAGCAATGTTTGTAAACATGTTAGGGCCTGGTATCTTGAAATAGGTCGGGCTGACTGTTACACACTGGGCAATTGTATCTGTTAGAGTTTTAATACTATGGGCCATAACGATTCGCAGGCATGGATTCGCAGGCAACAAAAGAAGTGACGTAGGATGTTAACTGGTCTATTAAATACAATTATGAAGATTAAATATAGCTCACTTTTAATGTACTGCGATGCATTTCTTATGTATTTCTTTATTTCCTCACCCTGCTATTTTTAACAAAAATTATTTAAAAAATAAATAACAAAGTAATTAATGCATCTTTTTCAACCAAACTTTGATTAAAAAATTATGATAATTAATACCACACATAAACAATGCAAAACAATTACATAATTCATATAAAGAGGGCCCTCAACGTAACACAAACTTTAAAGGCCTATATCTCAGTTCGAAAAAAAGCGCAAAATAGCAATTTTCAAACAAACGTAACTATATAGAGAACGAAAAATGGTATGAAATTTGGCACAGATGTTAAGAAGAATTAGCTCTAGAAAACCATGTCTTCCGATTTTTGAATTTCCTATTCGTTTTTAAATTATTCAGAAAAATGTGCTTATTGGGTGGCCCCGGTTGCCATGGCAACCAATTCAAAAATCCGAGAACTTGGTTTCCTCCAGAATGTCCCAGCGGACATTCTCCCCAAACCCCATTAATGTACGTCAAACGGTGTTTGAGTTACGTTTGTTCAAACATGTAGCCATTCACAGGCCTAGCGTGGTTACCATGGCAACAAGGATGAAAATTAATACCGATTTGGAAACTTCAGGTCAAGGCCTACATGATGGTATATGATATGTATAGGTGACATTTTAAGAAATGTGTGAAATCGCTCCTCTACTCTTTTCTCTTTCCTCCCTTTTCCTTGTCCCTTTTTTTCTCCCTTGCCTTCAAATTTTCTCCCCAATTTTTTTCCAAGGGTGGGTTAGTCGCCCACTTCGCCCACCCCGAGTAACGCCACTACTTTCCGTGCTTTACTTCAGAAAAGACGAAAATGCCACTATAAGTTCCGATAGAGCGTCCACACGTATAGTACCGGTGTGAAAGTAATCATAGTCCGGCAGGTATCATAGTCTGGGCTCCGTAGACGGAATAAAGCGTGAAACTAATGTTTGCGTGAAGAGTCAACTGAATCGATTGCCCTATTGTTCACCATTGTTCCCGGACTGTGAGCCCGGAGGACTATATCTCCTGCCACACCGGTCATAGGTTTATAAGTTTCCTGCATGATATTTTTAAACAATATGTTCAACTCAAACACTCTCATTTGCATAAATGAACGTGTTTTATATTTTGTGATAAAAAGTGAGATTATTACACCATTTTGCTTCTATTTTTGCTATTCATTTTTGTTTGAAATATTGCTTAAAGTATTGTGTGGACTTATAGGAAATAGACCAGTAAATAACAACGAATTTTAAAGGTCCCAGTAAATGCAAATATACGGTGTACCATCGACGCCAAAAAAAAAATAAAGATGAAAAAAAAATTTAAAAAAATAAAAAAAAAAAAGAAATTAAATTTGATTTTTTTTAACTTTGGATTTTTTTTAAAAAAAAATTTTTTTTTTTTTTTAATTTTTTTTTAGAAAAAAAAAAAAAAAAAAAAAAAAAAAAAAAAAAAAAAAAAAAAAAAAAAAAAAAAAAATTTTGTTCTGCTTTTAGAATGCCGTGTTGCATGCATTACTTTACATCATTAGGCTACCCACACAAATTGGCCGATCTGAGTTTCCTTACAGAAGTGGGGCTATCTGGAAGCAGAACAGGACAATAGAACATTGTCTTGGTCTGCCCTGGAGGCAACAAGGCACAGACAAGAACCTTGAGAAATGCTTTGAAAGTAAGGGAAAAACTTAGACAACACTGGACCCTTATCTTGAAGCCTCCTTATTTATTCCACTGGGTATGTATTAATGTTCCATGGCCACCTAAGATTAAAGCTGGGTTCCTGTTTGAGTGAGTGAGTGGTTGGGAGTTTGTGTGAAAAGTGTGTGTGATTGGTGTGAAAACATGTTGGTCCTGTCTTTGACTTGAGTTTTGTTGTTGTTGTTTGTTTGTGTGTTGTTTGTCTTTTGTTTCTTGTTTGTGTGGTTGTTTGATGTTTTCCTTCCTAAAAAACCTGTTGCTTGGGTTGAACTTATTCCCAAACCCACCCACTCCTTTCCCTGTAGTCATAATGATGATGTGGTGAAGTTTTGGTGTATTTTTTCCACTTAGGACTGTATAAGGTACTGCAACTAATTAAGTGGTGGGTTTGGGGGACCATAAATTATGTCTTCTCTCCTTCCACCCAACAAGTACAGGGAATAAAAAAAAAAAACAACCTTGAGGAAAGTGAAGCAGCCATACGCGCTGTAGCCTGTCAGTTCCGACACATCTCTATGGCGGGATCATTATTTGAGATGCACGTGTTTGGACACGATAGACGAACTCACACAAAATAAGACTAAAATTGGATCATTGGCTGTGTGTTGTGGATTGGGCTTAGGAACCGGGGCTTGGCAACCCCAATAATTTGATTGCGGGGGGGGGGTGGGCTGTTTTGGTGGCTGCTCGATACCCTGAACCCCCCCCCCCATTAATGTTAACACTTTTAACCAAAAACATTCCAAATTCCAAAGCTTTCCCCCTCAAGCAACATCCTTGTTCAGCGCTCCGCCCTTCGCGAAGGCCAGCGGCGGACCAATCCTGAAAATTTTCCTAGCCAATGTCATCACAGAAAAAGTAAAGCTTTTTGTGAATGTCTTGTTTGGCCACCGTGACGTTCATTGTCCCCTAACTCACTGAAAAAAAGAAACTGCTGATGAATGTGGCGACCGAGTTGGTAGTGTCGGTCAGTGGCGGCGTGCTCTGATGGTGCAAAGTATCATACACTGGATCAATAAACCAGGTTGTGCAAGAAGCCAATTTTTCTGGCCCATGCCCAGGCTAATTATGCCTAAAAAATTTAAAAAAAGAAAAAACCTAAAAAATTAATTTTTCTTTTTTTAATATTAGGGAACAACAGAATTCAAGGTGACCAATTCCTTATTTCCCCGAAAAACAAAATCAAAATATAGCACTTTATTCAACATTCACCAACGGGACACTTAAAAAATGGGAATAATTTGAGCTAAGTAATATGTATCCACATCCATTGTCAAGTAACTCCTAAAGCACTTAAATAATTGAGCCCCAGATAATATAGCTGACAATATATGACCAAGCATTATCATAGTAGTACATTGAGTCTAATATGTATTTTATATGGGGTTATATGGCAGGTGGTTAATCAACCTAGCATCTAGAAAGTGGCTGCATCATGCAGAAAGAGAGATTTTCACAAAATCACGGCGATATTCGAATAGAGTAGTTATACTAAATTCATAGGCCCTCTATTGGAAATAAGCTTGATAAAGAAACCCTTTATTGTGTAGTTACGATTCGTCACCCAACGGGTTTCCTATAAATTTTCGACCGTCCGGGGGGGGGGGGGTACCAACCCACCCCCGATTTTGTCGTAAATAAGGGACCAACATCATCTTGTTGGTATATCACTTTGTAGCTACACATGTCCGTCTTCTCAATTAAAGTACAAAATTAATAACGTTTTAATCTGACGTCATAGTGACGTATTAACTGAGAGTTTATATAACTAGAAAGTAATACCACAATATATAAAAACTAAGAATTGATATACTAATATTGTCAGTATTGGCTTACATATAGTAGCATCATAATTAACATTAAGTACCATTTTACACAAAGGTCTACGCAGGTGGCAACCCCCACCCCCCCCACCCACCCACAATTTGACACACACAAACATTCGACTTTGACGGAACCCACATAGTGGTACCGCCATGTTTTGCGCAACAAAGATGAACTCCAATTAAATAAAAGCCATAGAAAAATTATAGTCCTGTTCAGACCTTTTCAAATGGGGGGGGGGGGGGCAGAAGGGGCGCCGGAGGCAGTTTCTGCGGGGAAAATTTGGGGCTTTTCAATAGACACTGTACCTACACGGTCAGTTTATGGGAGGCTGACGGGAGGCGGGCCAATGGGCAAGGGTTCTGAGCTGGGGAGCACTCGCCCCTCCCTGCCAAATATAATTAACTATATCTTGGCTTCTCAAAGTAGATGTGTTGAGATTTAGTCTTCTAAATCTAAATTATCAGTTTTCTTTTATGTGAAAATTCAAATGGCCGCCATACATATAATTTGCTTTATCTCAAACTTCAGAACAAGGATAAAGAGGGATATAAAGAAACAAAACAAGTCAATTATATCTAAATAAATATATATAAGCGAATTAATAAAAATGACAAAATTTTTTACTTTTTTTATTTTTTTCAGTTTTTTATAAAAATAAATAGATATATATAAATAAAGAGAAAGAAATTTTGTAAAAGGGACGGGTAAAAAAGACGGAACCTGAATTATGATAGGAAGTCCTCTTGAGGTGTTTTCACACCCAAATGTTATTTCTCCCAATTTCTGGGATTCTTTCACACTCCAGTTCCATTTCTGTAGTTGGTTGTAAAATAGAAAATATAGGTGTATTAGTGTGGGGATGGTGTTGTATTCCCGTAGGGATTTGATGCATAAAATTGATTTTGTTGCTGTTTGTATTTCAATAGGACCTAAACTGTCAACCAAAATGATTGGGGGGCAAATTTTTCGGACTGTTGCCCCCTCCTGCAAGGGGAAAAATGTTGTACAGGGAAAATTTTAAAATCGAGTCAAATTGTGTTTCATGTGCACTAACGCGTTCGTCTCCTATAAGGATTAGAAAAAAGTATATTTGCATAAGGTTCCGACCCTTTAGTAAAAGCGGTATAGCCCCATAATGGTCAAGGTCACCCTGGGGGTAAATGCTCCGATGTTGTTGAAAGTGGGTGTCAAATGATTCCGTGTGTTATAACTGAACAGAAAATGCATTTAATTGATTTTTGATTCACCATTGCGACATCCAGGGAAGTTTTGGTGACCCCCCATAGACCATGTAGACCCTTGCGACATTTTGCTACGTAATTAGCCAATCCAAATGTCACACATGTATAAAAGAAGACACATTTTGGATCCTGTGAGACAATTCAAACAATCTTATCACAGGTTCAACAAAATATAAGCCCATTGCGAAAATTTTCCCCAGGATGACATTGAAAATATATTAAGGACTACTAAGCGCTTAACTAAGGTCGGACACCTAGGCAAATATATGACTTTTTTTATTCTTATAAGCGAGCCAAACATGTAATGTACATTAATTTAAACACAATTTGACGCGATTTTAAAGTTTTCCCTGTAGTAACATTTCCCCCCTTGGGGAGGGGGGCAGCGGTCCGAAATTTGCACCCCTCATTTCGGACTGTAGGGTCCCTATTGAATGAAAAACAGAAGGAAAATACAATTTAGACACAAATCCTACGAAACTGTTTCATTGGAATACACAACCCACCACTAATTGTTCTATGCTCATTTCTGGCAAGGGACCGTACGTGTGTAGGCCTATAATTAATCATGCGTTTATGTGAAACAGTATTAAGAAAACTGATTATTACTAACTTTTTTAAAACCATTCTTTCGAATTAGTATTATATTGAGCGGCGTCGCGTCCGTTCCCGGTGTACTGGTTCTCATTGTGCAGTTTCGGGAAATTGTATTCTGATTAAATCAAAATAGCATAACACCAAGTCATTTCTTTCGAATAGACTAAAGATGAACTAAAATTAATACTTGGTATTAGAACAATCCCTTTTTCGGGATTAATTGCTTTAAACAACCCTCCTATATTATGCGACAGTTGACCCAGGCTTCCGTGCAGGAGGACGGCCAAAGGAAGTATATGCAGTAAGAAAGAATAATTATATGTATTGGCAGGGGGGCGAATTGGCAGCCATTTTTGGTGGCCATTTGGATTTATTTGAGTGGTAAGGAAAACAGCAATGATTTTAAATTTGAAACAAAAACAATTATTTGAAAAAAAACCATATTCAAAAAAATGAGAGATAGCTAATTATATAAAATGGCGGCAATTTTGGATTTTGGCGTGAGTGAAGGAAATTCATCATGAATTAGATTTGTACATATTAATTGGATTCTTTGACCCCCAAAAAACATATACAAACATTAAAATCATGCTCAAACATCTACTTTAAATTGCTGAGATATAGCTAATTTGGCCGCCATCTTAGAATAAAAATTTCCCAAGGGGATTGGAGGGGATTTGAATATGTTGTTTGTTGATGATGCATTATGCCTTATCTGTGCAAAAATCTTGAGCACTAACAAATTTTTTTCCGTGTCAAACCCCCAGGGACCACACTACCTTCTTCTTATAGTATCCAAACACAGTAGGTTCTCAAATATGATCAGCCAGAGGTGGATACAATGTTGGCTGCTTCACTGAATTCTGCAAGGTCCTTGTTCGGTGCATTGTTGCACCAACATTGGGCAGGACAAGAGATGTTCCATCGGTCTGCGGTGCTGTTCCACAATCACAGGTAGGATCCTGATTGCTTCAGATAGCCCCACTTCTGCAGGGAAAAAACGTAGATCGGCCGGCCCGGTTCGGTTCTGGGGAGGAAGCTTCTAATAAAAGGAATATTTTTGTTTTGGGGAATGATATCAGTGCTCTAAATGAAAAACTTTTCAGTATTATTTGAAAATAAATGGGACATCTTTGACATAAAGCCCTTAACTGCCATTTAAATGCACTTTGAAAAAAAATCACGAAGCGGACCTTGTGTTAGGGGAATTTGCCCCTATATAGATCTAAAAAGAAAAACACAACGCTACCTCCGTTTTTTTGCAGTGTCAGAGGTTTACGATAAGGATATATATGTTATTTTAATGTTATTTTACTGTTTTTTTTGTTGTTACGGAAGTGTTTTAAATCATCATAATTTCCACCGGTTCTATGTCGGCTATTTGGTGCTGTCAGGCTCTACGACGTGTAGCCTTCATTTAAAACTAAATAGACCACTAAATTGATAACAAAATATCAATTAAAGGTGGATTATATCTTTATTTCAATCAATGGAGTAAAATATTAATACAATAATATCGTGGTTTTAATTTCGTTACAGTTGGACGGTGCACTTCAACATCAATGTGACCAGTATCGGATCCGGAGGGAATCTAAGCAGATATCTCTACCACATGTGATAATTGTTCGACCAGGAACGTTCCAAAAAATGGAAGAATTCATCGTTCTTCATACGTTCGCTTCCTACAATCAATACAACAAGGACTTCTAGGGAAAGTTTTTAATCCTCTTATATTACGAAGTTTAGTTGACTCCAATATTTTGATTGAGAAGTAATTGTGTTTTTCAACTTGCTTCCACTCATTAGATCCACTCTGACATTAAATCCTCATTATGTCCATGTTAATATGATAAATATTTTTGATTGATTATGATGAATCCTTTGGAATATAAGGTTCAGGTTTCATATTTAGTTTCTTCCCCATTCAGATAGTTACAAAGTATTTTAAAGGGACCTCATGGCTATGAAAAAATATTTATGACTTTAGAAATGGGCCCTTATTAAAAATCACTTCCACAAATATGAAAATAATTTGGATGTTTACATTCTGTAGTTCGTGGCAATTCCTGCCACGGAAAATCAAGGTGTGGACATCCCTGCCAGAATTTACAGTGTTTTCTAAGCATGGTTTTTGGACACAATTCAAAAACATTCAGACCAGGATTCAGACATTGTACTCAGGCTTGTATAAGATAATGATCTGACAAGTGAAAAGGTGGATTAGCCGGGAATAGCACACTATATACAATAGCAATGGTCTGTGAGCTTGATGACTGCACGGTTTTCAAGTTTGATAAATGCTGGCAGTAATGTCATCATCCTTGGCTGAGAGGTGAAGCTTACAAGAAATAATATTAGTTACTTTTCCCTTTTTTACAAAATGTAAACACCCAAATTGTTTTCAAATTTGTGGAAGTGATTTCAGTAAGGGTCCATACATTTCATTATGGCTGAATAATTTTTCCATGCCATTGTGTCCCCTTAAAGGCCTGACTCAGAGATTTCTTAATATACTTTTTTGGTGTAATAATTAAAAATTAACCAACTAGAACTAAAGATAGTAACCTAAAATGCACCCAATTTCGAAGTTTGGGATGAATCCGATCTTTAGTTTTGATTGACAGTAAAACATATGTACAGTATTACGTGCCTAGGATACCGTGTAACAAAAAATTCCGGATCCGGAATTTTTAAACAAAGTTGTTTCTTTTCTCTGATTTTTTTATATTGAAGGACTCGATTTGAGCTAGCTATTTTACACAGTGTCTAGTACATAACAAGCATTATGATATGCAAAAAACACGATGTCCTTGCAATTGACGGCGCCACCCTCATCTGGAAATCTCTGAGTCAGCCTTTAACTACCCGTTGTAAGATGTTTTGTGCACAGACGACTACATGTACAGTACCAACTTACAAGACATAGGTGCTCACAGAACCAACCTCCGAGACATGTGAAGACATACATTTATGTTGGCTAATATATTAAAAAGTCATATCGATTTATAATGGCAAATGCAATATTTTTTACGTTACAGCAAACAAAATATCAAAGTAGAAGGTGGTAACTCTAACATGTCTAAAGTATTGTACAATACTCCTAGATTAAGGAAATCACGAGAGCACGATTGTTATTGATAAGAGCATAACAAATGTGGGAGTAAAATATTGTTTTGCATAAACGATGGGTCTTTGGGTTTCTTACGTAATCTATAATTCTATTCCATATATTCCCCATAACAGCTAGTCGAATATCGTTTAAGTCGACGAGGCATAAGCGATAAAGTAGGAGAGCGTCGTCACTGGTTTAGATCCTACATTTAGTACAAAGGGTTCAAATCCAAACCGGGTCCAATTGCTGGGATTCATTCAGATTTTCATTTGATTATATGATAATTCTGCTCTCCTTGTGGTTCATTTTGGAATTGGAAATAACCGTCGGAGTGGGCCCATCGTCGGTCCCATGTACAAAGAGTCAGATTCGAGTAGCATGAAATTAGCTCTGGATGCCCCTTGCTGATCATTGCGAGTTTCCACCTTCTGGGTCTATATGCCTGTTCACAGTAAGTGCAATAAAGCAATAACTGAACTGACCAATAAAGGTAAAAAAATAATATCTCAAGTTTAATGAAATGAAATATTTTAACAGCAAATCTGATGGAAGAAAAAAATAGAACTAGTTGTAAATAGCCAACACAAATCAAAGATGAATTTTAAAATTATAGCGACTTGTTTCTTGAAAAAAAAAAATATACTGTCCTAAAAAGGACAGTGTGTGCTCTTTAATTGTGCCTCAAAATGATTAAGTGTAAATACTACAATTCAATGAGTTTTATAGTACTCAAAATATGTGAATAATAAAGACTTAAAATTGTCACAAATACCCTTATTTCATTTGATAGAAATGTTAACAACACACTCAAACATGGATATATTAAGTTACGGTAAATTGTGCAAACAATTAGTAATAATAATCATTTTACACTTGTTGCTGTAATTTAATTAATTGTTTGAAATTGTAATTCTTGATACTTTTAGTAAACCAGACTCGAATCCGTTAAGTCAATAGTTCAACGTTAAAACATCGGGACATTTTTTTTAAAACCAAAAAGGACAAAAACAAACAGTAATTTACTATCTTATTTTCACTTCCAAACTTTCTCTTGTAGGAGTCCTTTCATGTTTTTGTGCGATATTTGTTCATTTAATTAGCAATAATATTTGGAAGAAAATTATTGTATATAAATTAAATGTCCTTATATATTCCCTGTAAGGTAGCGTAGTATGTGGTTATGTATTTGGCTTTATAAGCAGCGGGCCCGCGGTCGATTCCCAGTTAGATAGACTTACATGTATAACATTTACTTGAATGATTAATTCACACCTGTTTGACCACATGCAAATTGTCTCTTATTTTTAGAACAATTTTAACATTGAAATTTCTCATGGCGACCTCAAGAGTTGCATATATAAAGGTATCAAATTTTAAAAGACGGTGGAAATATTAATATGTATGTGGGACAACATTGGCGGCAATTTCTTGAAATAACAAGTTGCTTGAAGAGTAGGTGTTTCATTTTTTATTGTAACTCTCCTGAGTAATGTACTGGGAGAAAATAGATTACAATGTCGAAATAAACCTATTAAAACTTATAATATTGTGTGCGAACAATTCCGTAGTGGCCAATTGTGTTAGGAAACTTGGTGTTTACATATCTTTCTGTGTGGATTGTATGGGACATCCCCTTTGCCCTAAGTATAGGACAATTCCCTCCTTCCCCTTGGATTTCCGCTTATGTAAAGACATGAAAGAATTTCAAAGTCAGGAGTAATATCCAAAGGACGATGTGGTCTTCATACACTCTTATAAGGTACATTGTTTTTTACTAAAAAATCTCTTAAAAAGTGACATTTTGTAGCTAAAAAATCTCTTAAAAGATCACTTTTTAGCTAATGAAAAACCCTTTTAAGTGACTATATAGTAACGAATTTAGTTACTATATAGTGGCGAAGAATTTTTCCCAAAAAAGACAATTTTTAGAATTATTTTTACTAAAAAGCCACTTTTTTAGACATTTATTTACTAAACTCTAAGCCAAGTAGATTGCACCACAGACCTATGAAGTTACTAAACTAGAAAAAAATCCTCTTTTCTACTCTTTTACGGAATTCTTCTTATCGTGTCCAAACACAGTGGTTCTCAAATATGATCCAGCCAGAGATGGGTACAACGTCTGGCTGCTTCACTGAATTCCGCAAGGTTCTTGTCTGTGCATTGTTGCTCCAGCAGTGGGCAGACCAAGAGATGTTCCATTGTCTGTGGCGCTGTTCCATAACCACAGGTAGTGTCGTGACCTGCTTCCAGGTAGCCCACTTTTGAAAGGAAACCTTAGATGGGCCAAATTCTGGTTCTCAATCTGTTGAGGCATCGCCATTCAGCCCATAAGGTGTCAGCTCCAGGTGGGAGATGCTCACCGGGTTCAATACCAATAGATGCCACTTGATTGGTGGCCAGTCTTTCCACAAGGCGACTCTCTAAAGCTCCTTAGAGACTTCTTCAAGAGGTTGGACTTTGCTTAAGAAACTCTCTCTGGATTTGAGGCGGTTGGCAGCAGGTATCTGTCCAGACATAGGACGCTTCACATTAGATGGGTTGATCTTTCCTATACAGGGCAAGCATACTCTGCACATGAGTAGCACAGGGCAAGTGCCGTCGATCTTAGGGTATGTGGGCGAGCACCCCATCCTGTGCCAGTGAGTTTGTTCAAGATGTTATTGCGTGAATATACTTTACTCTTCGTCTTCTCGGTGTGGGTCTTATAAGAGAGAGTGCGGCCCAAGGTAACTCCTAGGTAGACATGGCTATCACAGTGCTCCAGGGGTGTTCCAGACCAGGTAACTTAAGCTGACGTTTGGCTTCACGGTTGGGTAGATGGAAAGCACACACCTGTGTCTTGGATGGATTTGCACGTAGGTGGTTTTCCTCATAATAAGGAGTGAGTTCATCCAAAGCTTTGGAGAATCTCTCTTCAACAACTGTGAAGTCTGCATCTTGTCTACTAATTCCAAGATCGTCTGCATAAATAAACGACAGGTTCCTGCACTCCTAGGTTGGTCGTTGGTATAGATGTTGAACAGGAGAGGCGCAAGCACGCTCCCTTGTGGTAGTCCATTCTTGAGCCTACGCCATCGGCTCTTCTTTGCTCCTAGCTGAACAAAGAACATCCTGTTTGCCAGCAAACCTAGTAAAGCTTAGTCAAGCGGATGTCCTTGGTGATTTCCAGAATCTTATGGAGTAGGCACCTGTGGCTGCTGATACACTCCTTAAATTGTTGAGAAAAAATTGTCACAAAGAACATCCTGTTTGCCAGCAAACCTTAGATGATATGGGTATACTGAGAAATGATGTTATGGAAAAAACAGTGTTTGGTGGTGGTAGAGATTAGGTACTGCAAGCAGTACTAAAAAAAAAAAAAAAACAGGGGAGACCACAGACGGTTCTCTACTTCTCCCCCAACGGAATAGACCTCAATGATCACTTTTTCCATTATTAGGGGACAAGAAATCTAGTGAGGAAAAACCACTTAATGCCTCAGAAAAAAACACATTATATCAAGAAAAACACTCAACGTTCATTTAGCTCCAGACGAAAAGAATGGAAAGGACACCAACTGGCATTGACGCATCCGTTGTGCGTAGAGAATTAATCCAAACAAGCATTCGTTCAGATGGAGGAACCAAATAACAATGACATCCAACAAGATAAAGCCCAGGTTCTTGCGAGTCTGGAAATACTCGCAGACTCGCATCAGAACCTGCAACAGTCCGGCCGTCTGGACGTAGGCATCATCTCAAGCAGCATCCCACGGACGCCATCCCCCCGGACGCTGCGAGTGTGCGCGCACCGAAGCACAACAAAGGTGCTAAATCATTGCAAGTATGCGATTCGAAGCAGAAATCGCAGATTTGCAACACAGGATTTCAACCGGGATTTCAAACAAGAGAACATTGGTTCCTCAATATAATCATGATTAAGTACAATAATTATTTTTGGCCTAACAATTTAGAGCAATGGGCCTATCACAAATGTATGCATATTTATTGAGCCGAAGAAAGACCCCTCTTGCCATCAATGTTGGCCTAAATATCACCGTAAATTAAAACCTAATTACAATTTATATAGGCCCTTAATCCAAGAAAGATGAAAACTAATACAATTTGTGTAAACTTGTTGCCAAAATGTTTACATTTTCCGCCACTACCACTTGCACCAAAACGTGGGGAAAAAAATGGTAAAAATAGGAAAACATAAAAAGCATATTTAATTTCCAAAGCGTGGAATCTATGCCAAAATGTATAGATTGTAAAACATAAAAATACTAGGGAGAACCAATGCAACTTAGTTGCATCAGCTCAAAGAATACCATGATACAACAATTAGGCACGGTAATAAATACTATACTCTGAGCAACAATTTCTTGGCCATTGCGTACGCACGCGTTGCATATTGCTTGAACTGCGTCTACGTACAACCCAGATGTTCGCCGTTGTGGCGGAGAAGCGGGCGTATCTCGTAACTTGGCCAAGAATTACTACTCCAATTAATAAAATTTGAATAGAGAATAAACAAATGGAAATGGGAGGAGGGTGGGAAAATAATTTATCGAAAGTTATGAGAAAGGAGAACCCAATCCACACAGTGCAGCACTGATGGTTGTGACCGACAGACACGAAGCTCATACAACGGACAAGGGCCTGCAATGATTCGATTGGATGTTGAGGCCTGAAAAGGTGAGAGATGATTGGAGAAAGGCGCATTGGAGGGATGCTATTTAGCATAAAAACACTCATCGGCGATCCCAAGTTGCTTAACAAGAACACCAAGGACGCTAAGTGCTTTTTTGACAGGCGCTAAACTAGTTTTTCCTACGATGGACTTCGGAAAAAACATTATTATACTTAAAAAAATGTATCGCTAGTAAGTGCATTAGTATCTGGTTCCCAAAAAGACTCGTTTCTGAATTAAAAACACAAACAAACAGTTAAACACACACGCAAGCACATACACACTCGCACGCACACACACGCACACACAAACACCCCACACACATACACACACACATACACACACCCCTACTCACATCACATACCATTTCAGGAGTTTTTTGAAGTGTGTTTATACTCACATCACATACCATTTCAGGAGTTTTTTGAAGTGTGTTTATACTCACATCACAAACCAATTCAGGAGTTTTTTTAAGTGTGTTTATGTGTGTACAGACACACTTAATAAAACCCTAATTTACTTTATAACGGAATAAACTGCAATACAATATTGCGGTTTATTCCGTAAAAGAACTTTTTCTTTTTTTACCCCACAATTTCCCTCGACAAGCCCTGGTAGTTTTGGGGTCAAAGGTCATTAAAGGGTCACTTCCGGTCAAAAACCAAAAATATTAAAAATATTTAATTTTTTAATCTTAAAATGTAAGCATAGTAGAGTGACATAACTTTCAGATATGCATTATTGTTACCCGATGTATGCAAGGTATTTTTATTTTGGGGGTCAAAGATCATTTACAGGTCACTTCCTGTTTTCAGCTAAAGAAATTCAAGAATGTTTATCTCAAGAACTAAGCAAAGTAGATTTTTTATTTCCACTGGAACAATGCATTTTTGCGGTGTACATGCGGTTTTTATTATATCGCGATTAAAGGTCATTAAGGGGGTCAAATGGTCAATTGTGCCAAAAAATACAAAAAATAAGACCAAATTGGGGAGATCTATGATAGTCTCGACCCCAAAGGTCAAAGTTCAAGGTCAAAATCTACAAACAAGCTCCGTTTGAGCTGAAATTTGTCAGAAATAATCCTCATCGATACAGAACAAATACAGTTGACCCCATCCGTGACCCAGGGGTCACGTTATGGGGTGAAAAGTTTAAATCCCTGACAAGCTTGGATTGAGCTGAAACTCAATAATAATGATCCTCGTGACGTTGTTAACACGTAAAATACATTTTACTACATTTGTGACATATTGGTCTAGTTACAAGTGTCGAAGGTCAAGGCACATTAAAAACATAACCTTAAAATTAACATATGATATGAAATTTACTTTGGTATATCCTCCAAAAAATATTACAAAAAGTGTATAATAAAGTGTAAGATTATGTCATTTATCATTAAAAACTCTTGTCTGGCAATTTCGTTTTGATAACAATGGAGAAATCGCAGATGGCGACCAATGTCTGTCGTTTCAAACTTTTCAAAACCTACAGATTACCATATGTCTGTAACATGTATTATATTTAGTTATGTATCATCCAGAAATTATCATAAAAGTATAATTTGGGGTATGAGACATGTTGTTGATAACTAGGTATTTATATTAATATTACTTTATTTGTTATCAGGCTTAAATTTCAAGATGTTAGTGAAGTGAAACCAAATAATGGCAATTTGGTAGGTTTAAAGAACTTAAACGGAAGGTATATTGCCATAACTTCATTTTAAGTATGCATGAGTTTCCATTTGTCATGATCATATTATTTCACACTTAAATTTATACTTTTATCGCGCTTTCTGGATAATATAACTAAATATATCTCGATGGTAAATTGTAAATTTGAACGAAATTTGAAGACGTACATAATGGCTGACATCTTGGAATTAAGGAAAGATGACTTTAAATATATGCCCGATAAGTGTTTACGATGCTCTTATTTTTTTTTATTATTTAAACTTTATTCTTAAGAAACAACGTAGGTACATAAAAAATCCAGGGCACGAGTTGGGTAATCCAACTCAAGCAGGATGAATACATCAAAACACGAACAAATCGACAAAAAGCACCATTATAATAAGCATATATACAAGTTTAAAAAGACAAATTGAGTTGTGAGGCTGCAGACAGGAGAAAATGAATGGGGCTAAAAAGATAGGGCAAAGACTACCCAGAGCCGCATACTAGATTTTGATATATGGGCATTCAACCCACTGGGGCTCGTGTCTGCAGTTTCACAAAGCATAACTGCAAAGTGTTTTTAGACAAAATTTAAAAAACAAACGGGGGCCCTCTAGCATTAACAAATTTAGAATTGGTTTTCAATCTGGTTTTGTTGTCTTTGGTAATGAGCCCCCTAGAACCAATCTCGACACAAAGGGAGCAATATCTGTCAATTTTCCGACAGTGAGCAATTATTAATGTTAATTTCGAACGGAATGGTTAACTCCATGACGAAAATACGCTTCCTAACCTCGTCCACGACCACAAGATCGGGACGTTGGCTGGTGGTGAGAATATTAGGTGGAACAGTACCTCCCCAAATAACCCAGCCAGAAATAGATTTTAATCCCAGGGATGGCGTTTTGGGAAATTACACATCGTGAAGCTTGCTCAGGATTGTGGACAGAATTGAGTTGTGCCGACAGGTGAAACGTCTTTGATTATTGAGAATGTGTCGGAGAGTCTCTCCGTTGGAGCACAGTTTACAGGCAGTGCTGGTTCTCTTACCCCAAGTCCTTAAATTATTGAAAATTGCGTGGTTTCTTCAACACAATTATTATATCTAGTCAATTATTATGTCTAGATGGAGAAAAACTGTCACATGACCCAACACCAAAGTACCTTGGCGTCACAATGGACCGCAGCCTTACCTTCAACCAACACACCAAGACAGTCGCTACCAAGACGCAGTCTCGTGTCAACCTCCTCAGAAGGCTCGCAGGAACTGGATGGGGTGCATCTTTTGACACCTTACATACATCAACTGTTGCCTTGGCATACTCTACTGCTGAATACGCTGCACCAGTATGGAGTCACAGTGTACATTCACACAAGATTGATGTCGTTCTGAATGATGCAATGAGACTTGTTAGTGGTTGCCTTTTGGCGACGCCTGTAGAATATCTTCCAATTCTGTCTGGCATAGCTCCTGCAAACCTTAGGAGGAACCTTCAGACGATCAAGCTCGCCAAGAAATGTGATGAACCTGGTAGCCTAATCCCCCCACCAACACCCTTTGAGGATCAGAATTCCACGGAATCACTTTGCTACCCAATCCATGACACTGCAGTCACAGTATCCCTTTTGATCATCCTGAATCAATGACAGATGGTATGAGCAATGGTCATCCTCTACTTTGAACCTAAAGCAGTTTGTGGACAGCCCATCTAGCAAGCCCAAAGGCTGTGACCTTGATAGGAAAGCATGGGTCAACCTCAACAGACTCAGAACTGGCGTTGGTCGCAAAGAACTTCCTTCATAAGATTGGAGTAGAACTTTCACAAAACTGCGTTTGTGAAGAGCCACAAACCATTAGCCACATCATAGATGACTGTGAGGTCTACAAGTCCCCAAGAGGAATCCCAGGCCTGATCAACCTGGATGATGAAACTATCAGCTGGCAAAAGACGATCTTCCACTGTGATTTTGGACATGCACGAACGAACGAACGATATCTAGTCAAACAGTGAATTTATTCCAAATTTTGCCATTTTGGTGAAATATTTGGAGACACTTTGGCAGCCATCCTGGATCTGAAGTAAGAAAATGCTTGGTAAGAATTTCTGATGGCTCTTGAAAATATACTGTGTGTATTTTCCTCATATTAATTATTTTGGGCTCCGTCTTGAATATTGCTGGAATACTACATGTTGCATTGTTTATAACATCTTGACTGTGTTATAGAATGATAAAAAGAAGCTAAACGGTGGATTTGGTGTATTTTAATTTTGAATTATGACGTTATACCTAATTTGCACGCAAAATGGTGAAACACACGCTCCAAAAAATTGGCACCGTCATCTTTTTGGCTCTATTATATCATAATTAACATGTTCCCGTAGAGCTAGAGAACGGAAAATAAGCATTCAAAGCCCACGAGAACACATATAATAATATTTAATATTCCTTTTTAGACATATGCTGTTGACAAAGTTTAAAGTTGATATAATGGGAAATAGTATGATTGATGGATATTCAAAGACAAACGTTTTGGAAAGCTCAATAAATAAATTAACAACCTAATATTATTACTTAGATACCAATTAATTGACGACAACATATTTAAAAAATGTTTCAAAATGAAACCAAAATCGTTTATTTGTTATGTCAGAACAAACGTGATTGAAAATTACATGTCTAATAAATTTTACAACACCTCGGTAAATTCTATCTATAATAGTTAATAAATTGCATGTTTTAATAGAAACTAGTTTCTAAGAAGCCGAGAAGTAACATCAAGTGATTCGTAAATATCTTTTTAAACATTAACGTCTTTGACTTTCAATATACTAAACCACTTAATACATAATTTCCTTTAAAATACCAGTAAATCTTACTATTTTACAATGTGAATGATTATGCGTGTGCGTTCAGGAATAATAAAATAATAAAAATGGGTATTTAATATACTTGATCATAAAAATATCGTAATTTACAATAACAATGGAAATTTAAAAATTGCACTTTATTGAAAATATATTTTTATACGTTAATAAACATTGTATTTCACACGTATTAGACTTTTCGATGATGACATTGTTTACGTATAAAAATAGTTCATGGTTAAAGCCACTATCAGTGATTTATCCGAATGAGTCAAAATACCTGAAATTTGCAGGAATAGCTTAAAAGTGAAGGGTAAATCTGTAGAAATCTCGTAAGTTACTTCTTTCAACCGAACAATTGCCAGAAAAGGAAGAAAACGGCAGCGTTCAAAGATACGAATCTCCATTCAATTACGTGTTGTAGTAAGTGTCCGAACGGACACTAATGACTAAAATGTCCGATTTTGTCCTTATTAGGTTGCTTCTGGTCCTATCATTTGCAGGGTATGTTAGGACACCTATACTTGTTACAGACAAGCAAAAATCTGATTTTTGATGATTTTTTTTTCGATTTTCTGATTTAGCAAATCACTGATAGTGCCTTTAAATATGGACTCTTTAAAATATCTTTAATTATTGTTATTATATACACTATGTATACAGAAGATCTCAGAAATACAATGACACTCAAACTTTTAAGAATAAATGTCGAGTCAAAATTATTAATAAAACGGAAAAAAGTGATCTATATGTACTTGAGATATTTCACCGCATTGTGAAAAGATGATAGATTCACCTCGTCATGTGAATGCGAGAAGGTCGTAAGTGCAATAGCTGCAATTTGTCAGAAATTTCCATCAAACATACTATATTATGTCAAGTCTTGGTTAGTGGCTCTTGAAATGGTTCTTCAGGCGAACCATTTCAAGAGCTATTTTGACTCAAGGAAAGATCCTAATACATATGCCAGCATACAGATTATCACATGGCGCTATCGCACAATACGACCTTCTCGCATTCACACGACGACTTGGGCTACTTTCTATGAGTGTTGTGCAGCAAACAGAGTTAATAGTTGTGCTTTTACAAACAAGGTTATTGCTTTCTCGTGTATCTCATTGAAACTCTCTTCTTAATGAGAACACAAAAGTTAATAAAGCGTGCAAAATTACCAGGAAAGTAGTCCAAATAGACACACTTCATTATAAAGCCACTAACAGTCATTTGCTTTAGGATGTAAACAAGCAACGACATCAATTTTGGTCTTTGTTCGAAGTTGAGTTTGTTTCATTATCTTATTGGAAATTGTTAGAGTTACTTGCAATAGTTATTAAGCACGGGCGATTTTGTTATAAAATGTCTGCATCCCGACATTTATGATGTCATGAAATATTTAAAATTGACAGTTTTAAGATAAGTTTAACGAGCTTATAATGTCCGTACTTACGGTATCTTATTTTTGATATGAAACAACACTAGTAATGGAAACACACAATGGGCATTTCAAATTTTGGGATGTACGCTAGCTTATGAGATGGAATAAAAAATTATGCGTGCAGCCAACTACTCGCCCTTGTACTGAAAATTTAAAGAAATTACTGAAGTACTGGAGTCTATATTGTTAATTGTTGTTTAACGCTTTTTTTTTTTCAAGATATCCTGTATTTTAACTCATGGTTGTAGTTTCTTCTCTGGGACACTGTCATAATCAGGAGGTGATATAGCCACTGTTGCGCCATATGCCATGGCTGAATCATAGTCGTTACTGGCAGGTGGATCCATTTCAATAGCATTTTTTTCAGGTGGTGCAAAATCTTCATAGTCAGGGTAACCAGCTGCCGCCGCCTGTGCCATTGCAGGATCAAAATAGGCATTGTCACCTGCTGGATCAAACACTGGAGAAGGATATACAAATTCACCTGAACGTTCCGATGCCGCTATGTTGTCCTCACGAACCATTTTCTTGCGCCTATAACAAATGATACACGCATTGTCACATTTTAATTAAAGATACACCAACATACATGTATTATTTTTGTCTCTGTGTTGATTACAAAAGCAACGATGATAAAAAGCTTCGATAACAAAAACTATCCTAAATATTAAACTAATGTTGAAGTGATATTAGTTGCGCTATAAAAGTTCGCAAAACGTTGGAAATTGCAACGTGATTGTGCAGTTATCACGATATCATGCTTCAGACCTTCTTGCTCAAAGGACAATGAAGTATGAGCTTTTCATCAGAGTTGAACCCGAAGATTGGACAGTAGACCAAAGATGTCCCTTATCCTGTATTTTGTTCCTAGTAGTCTTCTGTGTTTAATCGTTTGACCTTCGTAGCAAGAAGCCCAAAAGAAGCCCAAAAAGTTGTAGGCAACTATCAACATTGTGACAAGACATGTAAAAAACCAATCCAAATGAGGAAAGTAACTGCAAATGCAGAACAAAAAGCGGAATCGACACAGGATACAATATGTAGCATACGATCTTTAACAGATCACGTCTATTCACAGCCACCACGCGATTCCTGTGAAAGCTTATGCATGAAGATCTGACAGATAACGCCTATAGGGCTGACTATTCAGAAGTTGGTAGCTATGCTGAAAACCACTGGAGATAACTGTGATAATCCCCAAAATGTTGTAAGAGTTTAAAATATACAATTGCCTAACAACCCACATCTATTATCTGGAGGCAATCTGCACCAAATACCTGGAAAGATGGCTTGGGCGGAATTAGCTGATACATCACCTCCAGCGCCTTTACTCACTGTTAAAATGTTCTTTAAGTGCCTTTTCACCTACAAATTCGTTTTTCCGTGCCACCGGGAGCCTCTCATATAGTCCTTGAGCTGCCCTACAGACCCGTATACACTTGAATATTGATTTGAGTTACATATGCATAGGACTTCCAAATCCCTAAAAGGTGGAAAATTCCAAACCCTGGCAAACTCTTGGTACAGCAATTTTGTTTTCAAAATGGCCACCGGCGGCCATTTTGAATGTCATATTTCAGGAAATATCAGCTGAAAAGGCAAATGAGGTGTCTTTTTCACTAAATTCTGACATATCTAATTCACTGGAAGTGGTTTTAAAACCTTGACAAACTATGATGGCCATATATTTTCAAAATGGCTACCAGCGGTTATTATGAAAAACATAAAATGCCATAATTTTGGTACCACATCAATTGCAAAGGTAAATGAGGTGTCGATTTCATTCAATTCTGACATTTTCAACCCACTGGAATGATTTTGAAAACTTAAAACCTGAGTAAACTCTAATGACGACCATATATTTTAAAAATGGCTGCCGGCGGCCATCTTGAAAAATGCAAATTGTCATAATTCCGGCACTAGATCAACTGCAAAGGCAAATGATTCTCATTTTCATTAAATTTTGACATTTTTATTCCAATGGAATGATTTTAAAATTTTAAAACATGCCAAACTGTACCTTTTCACTCACCTAAACTCATTTTTTTATATCACACATAAGTAAAACAAGTGGAAACATGCACTACATTATAACCGTATCGTCACTTTAATAGTGAGTGAATTGTATTAGAAATGCACAATATAAGTTTTGGGTGTTCTAGTCTTGGTCAGAACAAGACATCCATGTCTAAGAAAGAAAAGTAGACCATATTTATGACAAACGGAGGATGTTCTAAGCTGCTCACAATGTATTTTCTGATATAATATTGCATATAATGTCACACTATCTCATAGCTAGCAGAGCTCATTCTAATCCTGCAATGAAGGAGTATTTTCTTACATTCAAGTCCTGTGGCAAACAGTGTAAAGTAAGTTGGAAGAAGTGCATTGTGGGAAGTATGCACATCATTTCCGGTCTTTGGTTAGCCTTGATCAAGGCTGTCTGCTAAGTACCGACAAACTTGCTTTTTCACACTGTATTGTGTTATTGACATTTATTCTCAATTATTTTGAAAATTGTGTTTTCAGGTTTGAAATCAGCATGATTTAGCATTGAAGCGGCTACTCTGTCTAGAGAAAGATTTAACAAGATAGCTTTTTTAAAAAAGACAACCATCGCTTAGCGAGGATGTTAGTACTTAATGTGTTAGTGTAAATACTCAGAGATCATAGGAAACCCTCTCCTATATAGAGAGATGATATAACCACAGTATATATATTTCAGTATATATATATTTTGAAATACCACTAGGTTTGAAAATGCCAGCCTTTATACAGCCATATCCATTTCATAGGTGAGTGCCCCCTGTTATCAAATAGATTCTAAATATTTTAACCACAGTCCATTGCACGGAGATTACAAAATTCACTTACAGGAAACAAGTTTCAAAACAATGCTTGACACTATGAGGCAATGAAGTATCAACTCCTGTGGCACAGTTCAATAGCTTTCATTCACAAGTGTATTTAGAAAACACGCCCCTGGGTGTTGTGTATAATATATGATACCTAGAATACACAAGATCAGTTCATGTCAATGCATGTACAAGTACAACCCACTGAACCGTGCCCTTGGTTGATGAGCATAGTGTGTGCTATCTGGGCATTGTCACACATAATGGTACTCTCAAAACCATGGGTCATATCATCCATTACATGTCAATGAACTGAGAAGTTATCCACTGTGATGGGTGCGCTATCATCCAATCAAAAGTTTTGTTTCTAGCTGCCTAGGAAATGTAAATGAATTTCCTAGTAGGCATATACCATGTCCTTAATACTTAAAATAATTGGAACCAGAGGACTTTGCACTGCTACACGAGACAACCACCCAACTCTGTACATGACTGTGATATTCTGCCAATCATTTGCTTGCTACACATATGCAAGGGTAACTTGCAATGTAGTGGCTTTTATCTATTCCGATTTTATACAATCTTCGATGGAAAAAAAAGTAGACTCCCTGGTTGTCTGTTGTGCACTGGACCCAGGGGTCTACTAGTCTATGTATAAAACCACAAACACCCGTTGTGATCAGGTGCAGTGGTTGTGCTACTCAGAGCGACAGCTCTGCCTGAGTTGAACTTATTGAACGTGCTAGTGGAAGTGGTCATTTTGTGACCCCCATGTCAGATCTGACATATCAGATCTGACACAGCCTAATCGGGAATACCAGTAATAAATGTAGGTAAGGGATGGGCGATAACTATTTATGTTATTCTCTTCAACAACGTACACTTTAATCTAAACACAGAAAATTTATTGTTTGAACAGACCACCAACGGAGACTAAGTCAATATCATTCGCGCGGGAGTTCCTAATCGGGGATTCCGGAAAAAATTGCGTGTCCGCGCAAGCTTGCATCTGCATTAGTCCTGTTCAAGACGTTTTCATGTTCCTTTATACACTGAAAATGTCAGGGGAAGGACGCCTGATGTTCGATACTAGAGTTGGGATTTTGGAGGTTGCCGAGCTCCTGTGGAGCTCTATGGAAAAAAATCCCTAAATCGGCATTAATATGCCTGATTGATTTCTCCAAAATCGCTTGATGAATTCCTTCAATTTTACCATACCGCAAGAAGACGTCATTTTAATCAATTTTGTTCAGCGAACTTTTAGTTCGTAGAAGAAATTTGGAGAAAAATGCATTTTGAAAATTCAATTTTCGCGCCATTTCAAAAATCCCTAGACTGCTAGTACGTTATTTATTCAAATTTAGTCTCATTCTCACATCCATGTATTTGGGGTCCTACCACGCCTATCGACTCCACAAGGTCCGAGCACAAACATATACAAACGCACATGAGAATACCGCACTCATGCAACACAACGTATACCCGACGTATTGACAGAACCTAGCTCATGTGGAACCACATTTTGATCAAATTTCCTTTCCAAGACCTGATTTGTCATAGTTGATCGCATGTTTTCGTGAAGTTAACGTATAGGATTCGTTTTATGGGTGTGAATTTTGCAGCAAACCGTTTTCGCACAGTTATGACAGAAAAATGACCGTATGATCGTGAGCCTTTAACACCATAGAATATATATATATATATATATATATATATATTGTTTACTGGGTATTTATATGGAGTGCTAATTTGTATTACATCTTGCAATATGATTCTCTTGCATTGTCCTTATAGTTATTTATATAAATAAGTTTTGTTTTTAGCGCAAATAGCCTAAGTAGCTGAAGGCGCCATTACAATCCAACAACAACAACAACAACATTTCCGAATTGCGTCTGGTAAGGCCCGTTGAACCGGTGTGAAAGCAGATATAGTCCGGTGGGAGCCATAGTCCGGGGCTCCATAGACGATAACGGAATAAAGCGTGAAACTAATGTTGCGTAAAGAGTCAACTGAATCGATTGCCCTATTGTTTACCATTGTTCCCGGACTATGAGTACGCCGGACAATGGTTACTTCTACACCGGTACAGCATGTGTTCGCGGGCAGCCCAAACCCCACCTCCACGTGGTACCAGACGGATAGCCCAGGCTTACCAGTGTCGTCCCAGCACGGTTTAATGCTCGGAATGGATAGGCCCGAGTGTCCGTCCCAGCAACGAGTTATAGCTTGGATTCACCAAGCGACGACTTGAGCTTGGATGCGCGGCCGGAGGACGGGTATAGGAGTCCCAGCGACCGAGCTTTGGATACGAGGCCGGAGACCGCCTGGATGAAAACGAAGGAGACATATGGGTAATGGCTGGAACCTAGATTGACCAGCTCTGTTTCTTACCAGCACTACTGACGCTTGGAATTCCAGCGACTAAAGCTTGGACGTGAATAGTGCTTGGAAGTAGGTGTGAACAGGCTGGTGGCTCCGTAAAGACACTGTTTGTTATTGTTTGCGTGCGGTTTTGCAACGGTTTCATTGCAGTAACACCTGTCGCCCACTATGGCAAATGAATAGAGGGTATGCAATAGGCTAGTTACTTCCTAGCAACGCCATTACGTAATCCTTAGTACGTGCTTTCACCCGACTGGCCCCATCGTGGGAGGACAACCCCAGTGTGTTTACAATTGCGTGACACAATATGTACGCAGTATACACCATGCACGACCAATGTCAAAGTATTTCAAATTTTCCCGAATTTGCTTAAAATAAAGACATCCAACGAACATCTCACTAAAAGACCTTGGGCGATATCAATATTTACCTTATCCCAAGGAAACAGAAAAATCTGAAATAAAGTCCGAATCGACATTAAAACACGGCCTGCTGCATGATCCATGAAACTTCAAAAAAAAAAAATGTTGCACATGTAGTGGTCAGTTCATTCCTTACGACAGTCCAACCACATCATACTAAATCGTTTGCGGGTTGGGCTGCAAGATCGGTTGTTATCAGGCCTAAAATTTACTGAATGTCTCTGTACTCTTGAGTGTTTCGTACTAAGTAAATGTTGTTTAAATTTTCGTTTTTGCCGGGCGTTTTTGTTGTTTTGCTTTTCCGATAGATTTTTGTTTTGGTATAAATAGAAAAACACGTTATGAAAACAACCCTTTAACAAACGGAGCTTTTCGCATTCTGATACAAGCACACTCCCAATCGCGACTCCTAGTAAGGTAAGAGTCTGAAAAAACTTAAATAAGGGTAAAATTACTGTGATCAACTTAAAAATAAGGGTTTTAAAAGATATGTGAATGCATTTGTCATCGAGACCGCTCAGAACTACGTAAATTTAACAAACAGGAATCTTTATTCTATAGAGATAACTTAGCCTTTCAATCCTCACAAAGCAGAAGCCGTCGAAACCACACCAGGTCAAAACAAATTAAAACAAAACCAAAACACACAAATGGCCAAATAAAACAAAAAATACACCAGCAAAAGAATAATGGTTAAAAATGTGCTTTCATTGATCTCGATAACTGGAGAGCTATCGGCGCTCGAACGTGAGGAAACCGGAGAAATTGCACGGCCGGCCTTTTGCCTACCCCAGAACCCGATCGTGCACGTACATCTGAATATTGAAACTATGGAAAAGGGACAGAATTAGGGGATTAATTACGCGTATGTCAAGGTTTTGTCAATTATTGGTTTGATTTCGAGTAGGTGGGTTTTCAACAAAATATGATTCAACAATATTTGAAAAAAAGTCTTTAAAATTGCCAATTTCAGGTTTTCAAGCTTTCAGACAATCACTAATTCATGGGAGAAGGCCTTTAAGGCTTTGACCTTACTAGCTTACAGATACATTAGATATTAATCATCCTTCAATATTTTTCCGCTTTACTAACACCCACCCACCATATCATGTTTTGTCACTCTTTTCTTAATTAGATCTATGGGAATGTTCGGGGTACTATTTGGATACCAATTGAAGGAGAAAGAGCAACTTGTGGTACAAATTTATAGGAATCGGATGGTGTAAAAAGGAAAATCACAGGGGTGGTTACCCCCCCCCCCCCCAGAGAAAAGTTGTTAAAATGACTCAGATAGACGAGAGGTAAGCATTCCTTTTCTTTCTGAAAGGACCTCGTATATTTTTTACAGGCATGCACGTTCTATTTTTAACAATTGGAATAAATTCCTGGGGGGGGGGTCTTGATTTTGGTCGGGGACATGCTCGTTCCAAAAAAAGAGCGACTATAGCTGCAAAATATGCGGGACAACATCTAGGGGTATAAAATTCAAATAATGAAGTCTAGGGGGTATCAAATTTCAGGTTGTGATGGTGACTGGGGCAATGATAAAAATAGGAAAAGTAACCTCCAACATATCAGCAAAATAAACCCCCGAGTGTGGTATTTTTTGTATATTGGCTTTTTAAAGGTATTTAGTACGTACGTATTGAGAACAGGTCCAACAAGGGGTATATTTTACTGCATATTGGGGGGGTCCCCCCCTTTTATTTTTTAAAAACCTGAAACTAGATAAGTAGATTTTACAAAAACTGGCTCCGTCAGACTCCCGTTAGGTTTTTTTCCTGAAAATTGGTCTTTGGTTTATCCTTTTAGGGGTCAATTTCAAAAACCCCTGGAATGAGCACGGTATACTCAACAAACCCCGAATCCCCCCCCCCCCATCGGATAAAATTCTTGTTTTGAAGAAAAGAGTAATGCACTCAGTAGATGGGGGGGGGTCAGTATACTGCCACAAAATCATTTGTTTAACATCAACTTGGAAATTTAAATTTAAAATTGGAAGGAACTGAAATTTTGGTCTTGACATGGGGATTTTAACAGTCCTAGTCTGACTGGGTTTTAATAAATGTCAAAAGCACAAGCTAGGCCTCCTAATTGAGATCCATTTCGTACATGTATCCAGCGAAAAGTTTCATGACTTTAAATACTAATATATAGTGAACTAGAAGTACTTAGTGCTCTACGATTCCCATGGAGTTTAATAGCATTTCTAGAGCACATAGTTATACAGTTAGCTTACACTTGCAAGTGCATACAGTATATGTACATGTTTAGGCATGACGCGTTACCCATCACTAACGTCGCAAAAATTGCCATGAATACATTCCTTTACTTCTGCTCACAGTTAATTTCATGCAAAACTGACCACATACCCATACACTTGCAAATGCTTTATATTTTTCAGATATTGGCCAGAAAAACTTTAAACGCATACATGTATACTCATCCCATCGAAACCCGTGCAACCGAGTGAATGTTTTTGGGTAGGCAAAAGGACGCTGCGCCACTTCCGGTATATTCACCGTCTCGCTATTCAATCGCTGTGGAGATTGCCTATTCAGTGGTTGCTTTAAACTGCACCTCCAGTGCGCAGCGCAGGCTACCTCCAGTGTGTTCTCCAGGTTGTCCTCCAACATGTCGCTGCTCGGCCATCCGTAGATAGTGTGGGTCTTACGCACGAGGTGTTAAATTTATGCTTGTGACGTAGTAGTGCATACCCTCTATAGAATTACGTAATGGACTATTATTGACAGTATTGTAACTGCGCACATGCCATTGTATGCTGAAAGCGCCATTCAACCTAACAAAACCAACCACCTTTAAACGATGCCATACGGATATACGGTTGTTACACAGAGAGCCATCCGCCTCCCTCCCACCGATACTCTAACAGTCCAGAGATTTTTGAAATGATGCGAAAATTGACTTTTTTAAATGCATTTGTCTCCACATTTCTTCTACGAACTAAAGTACGCAGAAGAAATTGCTTTTGTTTGGCCGTATGGTAAAAATTGAAGGAATTCGCAAGCGGTTGTGTAGAAATCAATCAGGCCATAGTACACCACCGTTTTAGGGGGGGGAGTGGGTCGATTATTTGGCATCCACGTACTGCAATGTAATAGCCAGTAAACATGTATATAGATTCTATGGTGTTAAGGCTCACGATACGGTCTTTTTTCTGTAATACCATTTATTACAACATTTTGTAATAATCCCAAGAAATACATAATTAAAAATTTCACAAAAACATGCTACCCACTATGACAATCATGCTTGAAAGGACATTTGAGCAAATTGTGATGCGATATGAGCCAGGTCCTGTCAATCCGTCGGGTATACGTTGTGTTACTGAGTCGCCGGTAAATCTCGTGTGCGTTTGATACGTTCGTACTCGGACTCGTGGGAGTTGATATGCTTGAGGACCCTAACCAAATACATGAGAATGGAGACTACATTTGAATTAATACCAATACCGATTTGAAATGGCACGAAAATTGATTTTCAAATGCATTTTTCTCCAAATTTCTTCTACTAACTAAAGTTCGCAATAACAAAATAACTTAAAAGATGTCCTTCTTGCCGTATGGTAAAATTGAAGGAATTCAAAAAAACATATCAAAGAAATCAAACAACAATCAAATACATAAAAATAAAATAAAGAAACAAATAACACTTCAAACACATATAAAAAAATAAAATCAAATAAATATCCTATAACTACACATACACAAAACCAACCTCACAATACATTATATATTATCACCCTCTACATATTCCACATCCTCATTCACACCCCCAACTCCAAATCCGCCACGGGCCCTATCCCCTCCTTTCTTTGACCCCCCCCTTGCCATTCCTTCTCCTTCTCCAACTCCCCCACCCCCCTCTCTCCCCCCCCCTTCCCCCTCCTTTTACTCCCTCCTCTTCTCTCCCTTCTTATTTTCCTCCCTTTCCCCCCTCCCCTCCTTCTCTCCTTCAATGTCTCCCCCCTCTTTAAATCAGCGTTTTTAGAGGATCAATCAAGATCTTAATGCCGATTTAGGTTTTTTCCATAGAGCTCCACAGGATCTCGACAACCTCCAAAAGCCCAACTCTAGTATCGAAAAAATCGGCGTCCTTCGCCCTGGTTTAGGATTTTTTTTTCCATAGGCTTACAGGATCTCGGCCAACCAAAAATCCCAATCTAGTACGCACATCGGGCATCATCCCTCCCCCCCCCCCCCCGTGTTAACGCAACTTGACCCGCCAGGCATTGACATCAAGAATAGGCTCTTTATAAGAATGTTTACCAGCAGTCTATAGATATCCATGGGGAGCCTTTCGGGTGAGCGAGCTTGGCAGACTACTATTCCCCAAAGTGTAGATGAGTAAGTCGAGTTACTAACACAGGTTTCACGGCGCTACACTTCGCACGTGCAATATTCTTGGGGACTGCCCGTGAAACCTCCCCTAAGATGCTCTGACAGTGATCCCCGTAGGATAATAACCTACGTCAGTGGAGGGGCTGAGGTGAGGATCCACTTGATGCCAATCTTCATTACCGAAGTGCCACTATAGATGATGGTATATCGATTATTCCTGGAATGTGACATTTAATGTTTTTCAAAATGTCCGCCGGCGGTCATTTTGAAAAAAATGGCTGTGACCAGAGTTTGCCAGGGTTTTGGAATTTTCCACTCTTGCAGGTTTAGGGGGAGGGAAGTCTTATTGCATATGTAACTCAAATCAACATTCCAAATTCCTGATGGAGCAAGTGTATACGGTCTGTAGGGCAGTCTGGACTAAATAGCATAACACGTATCAGAGTTCCTCACAACAAACGTTCCTGGTAGCTTATCGAGAGCTGCGCTTAAGTCTAGTGGGGTAAATTTTCTACGGATAATTTATGAACGATCAAGAAATGATTCTCGTTGCTATGCGCACCTTCTCAAAAGTATTTTCAATATTTCTTCTTATCTTGTGAATGTCTTGAAACCAGCCAGAAGCTAGTTTCGAACTGTAGGGCATGTAGCGCGTTTATTGAGCAACCAGGAATTGAGCCTAACGTCCGCCATGGGCATCCATTAAACATCGGCGCTAATACGAGACTACTTAGGTCAACAGCCTGATTTAGCTCGCTCGCTGTGTCCGAAATTTCGTTTCGTATTCTTTGTAATTAATTCTCCACAGGTTCCTTACCGCTAAAGTTAATTTCTGGTAATTACAAGTTAAAGTCATCTAATCTATCCAGTATTTTTTACTTCTTCATATAACTGTTTGTTGGGACATTTGGTAAAAAAAAACGATAACTGAAAAGACCGTAAACGCGGAGTCTCGGAAGTTTGTGAAAATCGGACTTTCATGTGTGGTTTGTTTTTGGCTTGAATAATAAGGTCTTGGACCATTTAAATCAGGTTTGGTATCTTGAGTTTGTGTCCGTCGTGACCGTGTACTCCTTATCGTAGGCTAGGTGTTTGTTACACTGACCGGAAGTTCCCTCACGGCGGCGAACAAAGAAATTGTGAGTCAACACATTTCCATCACAATAATATGTTTGCGCGCAAAGGATTACGGGGGCTGGCGTCATCGGCTGCTGTTTGTTTATCCCGTAGGGGCACTGATTTGATTTAATCATTTCGGGTGAGCTTTACAACCAGGCAACCATTTTGAAAAATCGGTGCGCGCACTAGTTTCAAATTGTTGCCAGTGTCTCTTTAAGACGAGTGAAAACTAATAGGTTCCGACGAGAGGCTGCGCTGATGATCTAAATGTGCTCTAACAGGTTTACGACTATCAGTCCTATTCTCATTTCAGTTGGCTCGGTCTAAAAGAAAATCATTACGCAAGAACTGACAGAAGCACGCCACTGGTGTGACCAGATTCTAGAGTTTATCAAACTTGACGCGCTGCGATGTTTGCATCAGAATTTCATGATTTTATATCATTTATGGCGGCAAGCGATCGACGGTCCTGGGTTCCAAGCTTTCCTACTGTTTTTACTGACTTTAACCTTAGAATGATAAGAAAGGTTGCACAACCTAATTATGACTCACATAACCGCAATGATTAATACAATTAGAAGTAATGCTGCTGCTAATATTCCAACCAAAAGACCTGGAGTAAAAAAAACATGAAAAAATTGAAATTCGATCCTCGAGTTTTAAAGAGATCGAAATTTTCAGTTTTTCAAGAATCGCCAACACATACGTTGGCCTTTTTGTGCCAAAATTTTATTGTTAAATGTTTTATTTTTAAATTAGCGTTTTCTTTTTTTGTTAAATTTAATATTCTTTAGGGGACACGAGGAGGAGGAATCCAGATAATTTTATGTACATGAAAGTTTTACTTCATGCAGAATCCGTCGGACGTTACACCACTTCAAATGTGCTCAAAAAATTTGTCAAATTTTTGATAATGTTAAAATTTTCGGGGGTAACAAGTTCTCCTAATCGAAATGGGTTGCCATATATTTAATCATCATCCGTAAGCCAGCAATAAGTTGTATATGCTCAAGTTATTGAAGAAATTTAACTTGTCTGTGAGTGATCTTATAATCACCTATAGAGTTAGTGCGTCCTCCACTTGAATACGCTGTTCCGGTGTGGAATCCTGCCATAACAGACTATCATGTCAACATGTTAGAAAGGAGCCAAAAGAGAGCCCTCAGAATCATTCTTTGGTCCAGAGTACATTTGTTATGAACATGCTCTCGAATTGTGCAATCTATCAAATCTCCAAGCGAGGCGTGAAAAACTTTGTCTTAAATTGCCTATGGGAATGTATGAATCCGATGTTTTTAGTGAATGGTTAGCTATGAAAGTAAGTGATAAGTGCAATATTCTTGAGAATGCTAACCATCTTAACACAATCAGGTGCAGAACCAACAGGTTACAAAATATGCATTCCTTATTTAGTCGATCTTTTAATAATTTATGAGGATGCTCAATTTATATATAATCTTCTATTATTACACTGTTGGCCAGCAATGTTCTATTTTAATTGTCATCTTGAATTTGTTTTCTTCTTTGTATATATTGTAGTATATATTTTGACTCCTTGTATATGTATGGTTAACTTGGGGCCATGTGTAAGGGTGTGTAAAGTGTTGATGGTTGGTGTGGGCGGTTGTGAGAGGTTTGGCGCTAATTCGGTTTGTGTGGAAGTTGTGTGTGTAGGTGTGTGTGTAGGTGTGTGTGTAGGTGTGTGTGTGGTGTGTGTGTGTGTTCCCTGGGTGATCAGTGTGGGAGTGGGGTAGTAGGTTTTGTGCGCGCCTATTTGTTTCCATGCAAGATTTGGAGTAGAGTTTTACACTACCGTTAATTTTAGTGCCATTACTTAACTATGCTTTCTTATCTGTTTTAATTGTTTTTAGATGTAAATGTTGCTGTAATTTAGCCATTTGGGCTACAATGCAATGTGAATAAACCTGAAAGAAAGGATACCATCACAGAGTAACATACCCATGTAAAGCCCCACAGCAAGTAGCTTAGCCGTGATAAATATCTTTAAAAGTACTTTAAATAGTAGATTGTATTGGTTTGGGAGCATGACAAGATATTAAAGTGGTTTAAAAACAACCGTTATCAGTACAGTTTAGTCCAAAAATCTTCTTCTTCTTAGCGTGTCCACAAGTCATTAGTAATGGCTTGTGGTGGTGTCAGAATTTCTGCAACTGAGTAAGCTGACCCGGGCCGCGTGTATTATGATACGGACGCTCTAACATGGCCCGCGTTTTTTGAGACTGGGCGGATTGGGAACAGTCAGGGGTTTACACCCTACTCTTCCTTCGACACTGACTGCGATATACATGTACAGTTGTGACTCTCTGTACACGGACCGACGGCTTAAACTCCTCCTAAGGACGGGGTCTTTCATATTCATTTGCCCAATTCCAAGTGAACCAGGAGGAGAGCGGTATTCCTGTATTTAATCAATAGCCTCGTACCAGATTAATACAGAATTGAGCACCTGAGTAAATCCCAGTAAGTGACCCCACCGGGATTCGAACCCGGGATTTTTGTTTGGTAAATTTGGCGCCACAGGCAAGCACCCTAACCACTAGACCACGCTCTCCCACATAGTCCAAAACTGAAAATGGGTATATCAAACGTTATTGTAATGGCATGTTCTTTCTCTTGTTGTCTTCAAATAACAATTACAGTTAAAATAATGATCCGAATTATAACGGCCAAGTTTATTTAGGTCTTTGTATATTTATATAATTTCATATTCAAAACGGTAACTCTCAAATTTATTGGGGTCATATGAAGGTGGTCATGGCTCCCAGTTCATGTCCCCTCCCTGTCCCCACCAATGAATGTTGGGTTATTGTCGGGTATTAAAGAAGAAAGTTTCAGAATTCAACATTGACCAGGGGGAGAGGGGGCCACTTAAGTATTCAAATAAAAGCGTTCCGAGATTGTAGTGGTTACCTATATCCACTGGATGGTCACTTCGCCTTCAAAAGTATTGCTGGAGTAGGTGTGTCTTTTGTAGTTGTTGCTATAATAGTTCTTGGTATACCTGCGACGAATAAACAAATGACGAATGGGTAAAGTTAAACTCACCTTAGTCTCATTTATTGTCACGTTTAAGCTTTAATATAGTTTGGTTGTGTCAGCATAATCATTATAGATTCCCCTGCACTGTTTCTTCGTACGTATGTGTACATGGTCATTCAACTCTTCCAACACTGATACACTATGAAGGTACCTTATATTTCTCAGATGAGTTTTATGAATGATAAGGTGTAGAAAGGTATAGAGGACACCGTTGCTAAGTGGCTGTATTGTACGGTTAAACAACCGTAAAATTACTATGCCTCAATAATAGCCATATCTCTTTCACCGCACTCCGTGATTTTTAATGTCAACCCTTGGATAAAGCGCAAAACCGAGGACTCATAAGACTGTAGCTCATCCTATCCCTCCAAAAGTAATGATCTTTGCATTATAAACCTCAGAAATCTTCGTAATTTTACATGCATCACTTGAATTTAGTGAAACGTGGTATCGCCGTTGTCTGAAGAATTACTGATTTAACGTTATGCATGGACCGGCCTAAACTAGACATATATTTAGTTACCTTTATCTTTATCAGCCAATGGTTAAGTTCTCAGTAGAAACACACCATAATCTGTTATAATTACGTACCTTGACATATAGGAGAATCTGCATTCCACCTAACCGAATCGGGTGTATCTCCCATGATACACTGTATTGTTGACTCGCCAAAAAGATGGTAGTTCATATCACATTCAAATGAAACCATTTTTTCCGAAATGGCAAATGAAAGTCTCCATTCTTTCTGAATTGCCGGTACACCAGGGTCGTCACAAACGTTTTGGTTCCTAGAGTACGGTTGTTGATGGAAGACCATTAAAATAAGAGGTCTGACTTTATTGTCACTTGGTATAAAATTCGTATTAATATGGCAATAGGCAACGCTCAGACTGTTTGATGAAGAACAACAAAATCACACACTGGATATACGGTTTACAGATATATTCCCACAAAACTGCTCCAGGTTGGGACAACATAGTTTACGGTTTCCACTTTCTTTCCTTCCAATTTTATGTTAGTATTGTTTCGTTGCCATGCACTTCATTCACGGCCTTTGCTTTCGTTTATTGCGACCCTATTGGAAATAAGCTTCCTTCTGTGATTGTTGGCAGGCTTAAATGGCCCATTCTGGTTTGGTCAGCTTTGGTGTCAGTGTTTTCATCCAAGAATGGATTTTGTCAATACTTTTTATGTACTAGTTTTATCAATATTTCTGGATTGCACATTTGTCAGTGTACTTTTTCTATTGCTATCTTTAAAATTTGCATTATTCTTATTGTGACTTTTCATGCTGATTACCAACTAAAAACGAAAACACACACAACCAATAGACCTAATGATCTGATTACATGACACAATGTGAGCAAGAAATGTCTTTGAAAAAGACATGGCGGGAAGGGATGAATGATGAGGGAAATATATAGGCATAGCCCCTCTAAATATTTTAATGTGAAACTGAACTGGGGCTCAATAGTCTCACATATTGATGGAATACCACATGAACTTATTTAAAGTCATCTCGTGGCTTTTTTTAGATAAATGAGGTACATAATCCCTTTAACTCAATTATTCCTCACCAAAAATCTAAAATACCCCTTTAATGTACGATTTTATACCAAAATATTCTTATGTACCATTCCCTATCTCTAGTCTAGGCCTACCCTTTTCAATCTATATTTAGTGTACCACACCATTGTTTCATACACTTTAAACAACATCCCTTAACACGTGCTACTTCGTGGTGTAACAAGACAAGGGAAGTGCAAACCCACCAAGATAATAACACATGACCTATGCGCATAAAATAAGTTCTATCACCACAACAGGTTCTTCTATAATTCTGAGTACATCCAACACATATAACTCGTTGACATCTACTAACTCCCACACATCAACAAAAAAAAACCCAAAACTCACCAAAACAAGGTCTCTAGATTTGCAGTTCATAAGAGAGCATAGCAACACATAGCACACAATGGTTTGTCAATACCAAATTTCACCCAATAGTATGGTCCATAAAATACCCAATTACCCCCCCCCCCCTTTCAAATAATCAGCTGTATTGCCTCAATCGTCATATTTGGACCACCCAATAAGGCGGAATATTGGGGGGGGGGGGGGGAAATAAGGGTTCCCGCCTGGCGCCCTCCCCCAAAATGGCATCCCACGTAAAATTACTTCATATTTTGTTTGAACTGATCATGAGATAATTCTGAAGCAATACCAACTTTCACAGTCCAGGGGATAAACTTTCCCTTTCTAATATACGAGGTAAATTTCAAAGTGATTAAAAGAGTATAAATAAAGCGTTCTATTTCTGTGGTAAACTGACTATATTTATATTATTTGTGATATAAAAACACTATCAGTGCTCCACCGAAAGAGTGCAAATGTTTTAAATTTTAAACTAACTTAAAATGTGAAGTATACAATCTGTACAATTTCCAGAAGTGATTTTTTCAACTGAAAAACTGACAGGAAAAAGAAAACAGTAAAGTTCAAAGATATGAAACTCCATTCAGTTACGTACTGTAGTAAGTGTTTGTACGGACAGTTATGACTAAAACATCCGACTGTGTCCTTATTAGGTTGATTTTGGATTTGTTACTTCTAGAGTATGTATGTTAGGATACCTAGTATTACCTACACTTGTTATAGACATGCAATTTTTTTTCGATTTCCTGATTTGGGTACGAGGTAGTCAATTGTTTTGTTTTGCTAGGTTCATTGCTTAGTTCAAGCAAATTGAGTGGCGGAAAAGCTTGAAAAGAAAATTTCCAACTGGGAATCCTAGAGTGAAAATTACCTGGTCGTTTATCTAAAAGAGAACCTAGCATTCTGTAGGATGTGTTTGTTTTCAACGTTATGACTTTTTGTTTTCGCATTCTGGACCGTGTTTGAACTTTGAACCTGTATAGCATCCCCTGTCAAGGATAAGCATCTATCAAGGATTAGCTTAATATCAATTAAATAATATGCTACCTCTGTAAATGGCAATATTATTTTCTCCACCACATGTTAGGGATTCTTCACCACTGCAAGGTGAAGCGCATTCAGCATCAGGCAGTTGCATCCCGCGTTTGGTAAAATCCACTGTTCTCCCACATCGACATGTTGTGCCACCAATCAACCCAGCATAAATGTACTCATACCCATGACTCCGACAATGATCATGGCATTTGATTATAGTCATGGATGTTTTTTCCAGTTGAAAGTGTGGAAGAATCATACCATTATCTTCAGAGAAACATCCTGAATATCCAGGTACTGAGAAAAAATACAATCACGCACTGTTACAATCGGCATTGAATTTGAACCTATTAAGGGCAGTGTTGACCTTGAGTTTCCGAGTATCTATTTTGGTTTGTAACTTTGCAAATATTTTGATTATTGTATGTAAAAGTATACATTTCTAGAGAGAAAATTGAACGATGAACCGGATGATGGCATCAGATTAATGTAAAACTTTCCGTATTTTGAGAAAAATACTAAAAAACATGATTTTCCCCCAAAATTTTCAGACAGCATAACAAAAACAATTTGAATGTTCATGATTTCTTATGTTATTTTTTATAGGAATATTCAATAAAGATATTGAAATCAACAAAGGTTTAAATACTATGATCTTTTTCATCAAATCTGTAAGGTGCGGCTTCAAACTGCACCATCGGTTGGTCTACGGTTCATGACAGTTGAAATATATTTCATTGTCTAGAACAAAAGAAACCGGTTGCAACCGCAAAGAACCGGGCATAACCGGCGAATAACCAGTTGCTGGGTTGGAAGCCAATGTTCTATTTATGATTTACAGCTGTGATAGTTTTACTGCTTCAGTAGTCTTACGGAGTAAAGCTCATGCACACATGACTTGTGTGCATGAGCACAATGGAATTCTTATTCCATAAGAATACCTGAAGCGGTAAAATATCACAGCGGTAAATCTATTATAGAACACCGCCAAACCTAAGTAAAAAAAAGTACACATACTACTAATTCACAAGCTCTCTAGCTCAGAGCAAGATAGATACACACAGCCTACTAGGTCACAAGCTCACTATGAATATTTATTGTTTATTAATCTTTCCCTGGAGATAGCCAGCGCACACAAGTGTTGAAAAAAATGTGCGCTTGGCCTGATTCGAACCGGCGACCTCCGTATTATTAAAACTGAGCTCGAACCGGCGACCTCCGTATTACTTGAACACGAGGTCAGACCAAAAAAAACGCACACACATACCCAAATAGGTCCTCCGTATTCAGCTATATTAAAACATTGCATTTTAAGTTTATTCCATTGCATTTAAATCCCCTTCGGACGTTAGTAGGTGAGATTGAAATAAATACAAGAGTAGTGGTTTACTTTCACCTTTACCATGGTTTATTAGGGTAGTAAACTTACAAAAGCAGACGACTTCAGCTTTATTTTCTGGGTCACACCTGAATTCTCTTGGCAGATCTGCGAAACAATCTCCGATCGATTCTTCACCTTTAAAAATAAAATTATACATGATCTGTTTGAATTTGACCGTCAACTACAAAACAATACGTTTCTGTATCGTATTTTTTCACATTAACAGGGCCGGATTTACCTTTTAAAGGGTCCTGGGCCAGGCTAAAATTTACCCCCCCCCCCCAGGGGATTTAAAAAAATTACCCCAACCGACGTGGTGGACAAACGTTTGCAATCACCCCACCCTCCCGACGTGGACAAACCTCCAGTAACATATTATTTTGCATTCTGTAGTCTAATAATATTTGATTTATCAGCAAAGAATGATTAATTTATGCAAAATACAGAAACAATATATCTATAATTGTACATGACATACTTTGTTTTTATCATTAAACCTATAAAAACATCTACACATGAAGCTTCTTATCACTGATCTTATCTCTTATATGGGGAACTTATTTTCAGAGGTACTTTGTGGATACACTGTTGGAGACAATGGATAGTAGTTTTTGGAGGTAAATTCAGAAAGAATTCTGAAGCGTTTAAGCGGTAGACCTATATCCCTAAAGTCCCTTAATGCCATTTTGCCACTTTTCAAATATCAAGGAGCAGACCCCTTCCTTGTTCTCCGGGAAATTGCCAATAGATCTAACAAGAAAAATAACGCTACCTCTTTTTTTTTGCGGTGATCGTCAGGTTAGTAGTCATTTCCGAAAAGGATGTTAGGGATATAAGCTTGGATATAAGCTTTTAAAGAATGTTTAGTTCAGAGTGCATCCAATCTACAAAGCTACTGCACAGTTGCTCCATTTTGAATTGCTAAAGTAGCAATATAAGTGAGTCCTACATTGTACATATGTCTAGTTGCCAATAATTATCTGTGTAATTCTTCTCTTGCTGTATAATTGGATACTTTGTTAACATACCTAAGATGGTTTTGCAACTACACTTGAGGGTACAACAACATTTAGTAGATATTACCTGTAGACCTTTGGTATTAATAAAAATACAAGTTAAAACGCGCAAGATCCCCTGAGAGCAAATATGCAAATGAACTCATTAATATGCACAAATAGTGATGACAAAGTGCACGGTGTTACTTGCATGCACCACCCACATACCAAGCGTCATCAAATTTGGACATTGGAATGTGCTAGAAATTCACCTTTTTACTAATCAAAGTAAATATGCAAATGTACTCATTAATATGCACAAATAATGCTGACACAGTGCACTGTCTACATACCAAGTTTCGTCAAATTTTGATTTTGACAATCAGAACAAATATGCAAATGACCTCATTAATATGCACAAATAGATGAAAAAGTGCATGGCTAAAGATGTAATGAAAAATAGTTTTTGTAAATTTGTACTTTGGTCCCATTCAAATGGAATCATTTTCATCTATTTTGGTGCACATAGCTATCACTTTCACCTGTTTTGCAGTCATCTCTAGAACCTCTGTAACGAGCATTAGGCCACACGCATCATCCCTATTGATTGCTAGCCGATGAGACATGGAGGTGGTTGTGGTGTGGTAGTGATGGTGGTGTGGGAGGGGTACTTGGTTCTATCGTGTATTAGGCTTACGAGGGTTACTTTTCCACAGGAAATCAGGGTCCATTTTCCTTTAACCTTGCTTAAACGATGGCTAAAGAGCCAACATTTTGATATAACGTATTTGAAGGAAACTCTTTAGAAATGGCCACCCCTTTTCTACCAAAATGACCATTCCCTCAACCGTACACTCTACCAAACCAAATCGAGTACCAGTATATTCCGGGGTGCCATTGCCCAAATAAACTATTGAAAATGTTAAAATAACTTACTGCCTTCACAGTCAATGTCGTCAATTGACCAGATCTCATGTAACCTGTAATAGGTCCCTTGGAATGTCTTCATTACTCCTGGATAGCCAATTTGTAAGCAGACCACTCTTGCATTCTCTAGGTTCCATTCTTGGTCATCATCATGGTCCCCTTGGTAGGCAGACTTCATCCATGTCAGTATTTTTGCCAATGTATATCTCACCTCTCGACACCCTGATAGGCATATAGAGTGGGATTATCTACCAAACGGACTTCTGCACGGTCTTAAAAATGAAAAGCAAGAAACAATAACATAATAATTTATTGACAAAAAATTCGTTATACATAATCACAGAGACTTGTGAATCATCCTACAATGCACAGGGTAGTGAAATTTTCGCCCCATAAGGTCATTGATCCCACACATCCTATGCTACACATAAACACCTGATTTAACACAACACATTGTACCCACAAAGCACCGGTACTTTTTATATGGTAAGAAATAGGTTGTTTTCTCCTCAAAATTTTTTGGATACTTTTGGCAACTGACATGCCAACATTGCAAAGCATCATGGGATTGCTCAAAACACCTTCTGAATAAGACCGAAGATTTTAGTTTGAACTTTGATAGCTTTTCATCGTAATATGTTGTTGGTAGTAGTTGGCAGTACTGTGCACCAGTTAAAGCAATATTAGGGGGACTGCGTGACTCATCAGGTCTAGACTTAGTCACAGGCACAAAACCGTGACATTTGCAGTAGATGGTATTTTGCACTGTATGTTGGGGACGCATAACAATGTAATGTTATGGTTCCAGTTTAAAGTTTTCTTTTTTAACTATATTGAACCCGAATTCCCGTGCTTACCATAACATGACATACTTGTTACTTACAACGGTTTCTACTTTGAAAAGAAATGCCACCTGACAAAAGAGTTGCCTGCTATTATGTTAACTAGTGGGAGGCCCTGAAAGAGAAAAAAAACTATTGGGTTGGCCAGCGCTCCGCGCGTTCTCCCGCTAGCTGAGTAACGGGAACGATCACTGAAAAGGACCGGTCACTGACAGAAGCGATCACTGATGACGAGGTGACACCTCTCAAGTGACCCAAAGACCACATTTTGGAAAGTTGAACCCAAGGGGGGGAAACCCATTCAAACCAGTCGTCCGTGCTGGGCCTGACATTTTGAATATTGCACGGAATAATATCAGTTTGGGTGCTTGTAGAACACACATAATTCTATTTCGAATACAACAAGCCGCCAAAATATCAGTTGTTGGATGTTGGTGCTATTGGGTGTTAAATTTTGTCCTATAACCCATGGCCACACAACGATGAAATTACACATCAGTCGTCTGAATTTAAATAAACCGCCTCAATGATACATCTTTTCACCTAAGGCGGCGCATTTTGCATTATGAGAAAAAAGAGTAATCTGAGCACATGAATCCCGTACCCTATTATTACAACACCTGTCCACCTCTAACCCATACATTAATTTGTAATATACTACTACGATTTATGTAATATGCAAAGCGGCCCCACCGTCTGTGGAAAGAAGCGGAGGCAAGCCATTGCTTCTATTGTTGGGTACTCTAGGTTTTCTTTGTGGGTCGGCAAAACATGCGAGACGGGAGATTGCAAGATTACGTAACGTTTTTGTTGCTCTCTATCTATATAGAACCGCTTTAATTGACCACTGTCACCTAAGACCCCTTTTATGGAGAAAATTTTTCCACCAAGACGCCCCTTTTTTTGTGAATATTGAAAAATTTTCTAAAAAGAACGCATGTTTTGGAAGATTTTGCATACAAATTGTCACCCGAAAAAAAAAAAAAATAGTTGGGGGGCATTTTCGGCTGTCTCTCACCCAAATACCCCTATTTGTTTGTTGAGTCCTTTGTCCACCGAATGCCCGCGGGTTTGGAAGCGCCATCCTTACACCCCCATATCCATTTCATTAGGTGATCCCGTCCCCGGTATACGTCCGCGTAAGTATTTCACTAGGAATGGTTTACAACACAATACTGAACCATTCACCATGTCACAGTGTACAAGTTTACAATCTCGTATCAACGATTCAACTTGGCAAACAGAGTAAGTTGAAATCGGCGTCGGCCAATTCGGCTTACACAGTGCTGACACATTAAAAATGATGCAAGCAAAATTAAATGCCATTAAAACCTAGGGTGTCCACGTCAAAACAAACACTGTTCATCTCTATAGAACATAATTCTCACCAAATGGTGACATATCTTTGTGGGACCCCTCTAGAATTTTGGTAAAAACTGGTTAAAGTTGCAGCAAATTCGCATTTTGCATTGCGAGATCAAACTCGTAAGGGATTATGGGTAGTTTGGCAAGTCGAAAATACAAAACGACATAATTTTTAAACAGATCTCAGCTTGGAGTCAAGCAGGCGGGCGGTAAGAAATATTAGCACATTTTTTGAAGAGCGCCCTCAATTTCAAAAATTTTTGAGATTCTTTTACACTGTTGATTGGTAGGGCTAGTAAACTATACCTGTGCATGGTAAGCTGGAAATGTCTATGTGTCAAATTTTGTAATTAGAAAAGTTAACATCGGGATCCCGATAATAATTCAACGGTGCTGGAAACGGGGCCTTTACCAATGTGAAATAGCCGGGAAATAGCGCCAGGTACATATCTACGATCATCCATTAATTGTTTTTATTGGTTCAGGCAAGTCAAGTTAGAGGTTAGTGCTTAGGAGTGGCACTTTTATCATGGAAGGACTTAAAGTAGCATTTCCAGCTCGCCGTTAAGTCCCAATCTGGGATCCCAATTTAATACACAAGCGCTTAGTTTATGATAAATACGCAGTTTTAGAATTATCGTTGCAGGTATAGTTTCTTTGACAATTACCAACATAACTCTGCAAAATATCCAATTTTGAACATTGGGGGCGTCTTCAAAAAAGGTGCTAATATTGCTTAAAACCAAAGGTGCTAAACTACTTTCCATGAGGATTATTCAGTTATAAACCTTACACTAATAGAAATCAGTGTAAATTGCAAAGGCACCACAGATACATACCGTAATGTTACAGAATTATATCATCTTTCTTGATTTTGAACTTGAAATAGACATTATTTCAGATACATGTATGTTCGCCATAAAATATACACTAGGTAAGGCACAAAATCTTACTATAAAATAGATGGCCAAATGAGCAGCAAGAGAAAGCATTATGAAATGTGATTTACACTCTTGTAAATTTAGGTTTTTAATGGCAGCTTCAATGAATTACAACTGCGGTTGCATTACGTAATTTGCGGATTTTTAATTAACATTATTGATAATCAATTAAAAGTATTATTAAACGCTTTAAACTAAAGGACCTGTGTGTTTCACAGTGGTTGATGCTTGTTCAGGGTACTTCAAGTTTAAAGGGACACAACACATTCCAGGCAAAATACAAATTTCCTTAAACTAGTTGAATTAGATAGATTGGGAATTGCATTAAGCGCTAACATAGTATTACAGCAAAATACTATAATAGCCACCTACAATCATGAAAAAAATATTTGGAACACTTGATGCAATAAATTGCAGAACCCATTGCCTGTTCAAAAATGAGATCGAATTTGGGTAAGCATTTGTTTTTTAGAAAGCATAGGTCTTCCCTTTTACCAAATTCTTCCACACCCCGATTCCAATCAATGTGGGGGCATGGACGAAGCTGTTACAACAAGACTCGGATCAACATGAATTGGGGGAGAGGGGGTGACCTTTTCCCTAAATCGGTCAAAGTGTTCCAACATTTTTTCGAGGATTGTCCGATTCATTTAAAAAAAAATCATCTATTTTCACGTTTTTAGCCTATATTTTAAAAACTAAGCAAGATATAAACACCAAATTTTCAGTACAATATTTCATAAAGATTCTCCACATTGTGGAGAAATCTCAATGAAAATAACATGTTTTAAGGGACTGTTCAAGTATTATGTAAATGTTGAGGGCAGGTGAATGCATTAATATATATATAAATACTACACAAAATCTGAACTACACGATCACTTAATGCATTTCCTTTGATATCGTTAAAACAGAAGGTGGTGTCACCAATTATTTTTACATAACTTTTATTCAATTAGTACTCAATCGTCAGAAGAACAAACAGCTCAAATACAAGTTTAGGGACCGGTCACCAATAACCCCTTTGTTTGAATACACTTGTGATTGTGCGTGGCAGTGTAGACCTATACGGTATAGTTTATATGAGCCATTTCTGTTTGGGGGTATATCTTGGACTATTATGGTATAGGGTACATGTAAGTTTGACATTTCCGTGCAATATTTCAAAAATCATGGGCACTTTAAAAAGTATACCCATAGACACCATTGACAAGAAAATAGAGTCAACCCGGAAACGCCTGCTGCATATGATTTCGACAGGACAGAGGACCAAATATTAATTGGCAGTGAATGGACATAGCACAGGTGAGTATGGATTGACCGGCTAACTCCTGCATAATTATAATGAATCAATATACCTCTAATTAAGAAAACTTATCCATCTAAAAAAAATTAAAAACATAAATAAATAAAAATCAATCAGGGTCAAAATCGTGACAAAAATATGATATGATACAGGGTAGCACAACGATCCGGAAAATACAATATAAGTGGTTATAACATTTGCGGGATTCGAACCAGTGTTCTCAGTTTGGCAGTCTGTAGCCCTACTGACTTAGCCAACTTGGGAGAGTACACTGTAAAAATGGTGTCTTGGCAAAAGACACTTTATGTGTCATCAGTTTTTAGAGACAAATGACTATTTATACCACAGTCCTGTCTTAATGCAATAACCTGTTCAAATATCCACTTCCCGTCTCTTTGCAAGACGCTAATTCACAAGTCATGTTTTTATGGCAGACCAATGGGTTTTGTAAGACTGTCGATTTGTCATCATTGGGAAACGATGTCGGGCTGGGAAGACGTTTCTTCGTTTACCGTTTTTATTGTTTTTTCTTTTCTTTTATTTCCATTGTTGAAAGACTGTCTATTAACCAAGACATGTCTTACATATGACGCCACGACACCATTTTTACAGTGTACTTCAAAACCTGACACAAAGCAAAGTAAAATCCGTTACCATAATCATTGCAGGTTTGTGTTGGCGATTATTACATTACACACGGTTTACATCACAAAAATGCCCTGTTCTATGCCCTTTTCTTGATTTTCTCTTCATTTTAAACAATGTTTCATTTACTAGGGATGACCATTTTCAGTTTCCAGTGTTTTCATCACTTAATGTCGATTTCAAATATAGTTTAACTGTTTAGTGGCCAAATTAGACGCGCTTTACAACCATCCGAAAAAGAAACTATGTATTCTAAACTAGTACTTTTAGTTTTCGAGTGTTAAGTCGTTCTACCACGTGTGTTTCTATGTGTAAGCGTTGTGTACTCGTGCCTGAATTACAACTGTATACCCTCGTACCTAAAGCACAGAGTCGACAACAGCACGTGTCACTCAGTATTGAATGGGACACATGTATCCGGTAGATTCAGAATTATTGTAAACGTGTGCATTTACGGATACGGTTAGATAATCATTGGATCAAGGGCCGACCAAAGTTACGTTACTATGTGTGTCTTACAGTGGCACCTTAATTCACTTAAATATAAATTTTCAATGTTCTTTGATATTAAATGCCCCCCCCCCCGCCCGCCATTTGGCTTGCAATGAATGTTTTTCTTTCTTAAACTGATAATGTGTAAATGGGCATTTCCTAAGTTTTGGGATAAATTCAAAATGTGAAGAAAAAAGCCAGATTTTTGCTCTCGCCCACGTAGTCCCCATCCGCACACACTTTGTCCGAAGATACTCCGTGGCGTTTGGGCGTTTGCTTTGGATCTTTGTTTTTTGTGTTGTTTATTTTTCTGTCTGAAGTATGTTTTGGTTTTGGATCTTTGTTTTGGTTGTTTATGTTTTCTAGTCCTGTGAAGCATTGAGGAAAATGCATAGCGATACGTAATATCAGCGCGCCTTATTGACGAAATGCGCCTATAAGGTATTAGTCGCAGTCAAAAGGCGCGACAAGCCGCGACCGAATGACGACGCAACGCAAAGACTTATCTCTCACACAGATGCAAATTACCAGGCTATCAATGGTGAAGAATACAAGTATTTAATTGGGAGACTTGTGTAGTAGATATTGATTACTTCACACTTCCTGGTGGGTAGAGGGTAAAATTCACCCGACAGCCGTGTTTCTTCCCGCAGTCTTCGGTAGTGCAGTGGTATAGGATAGAGTCCCAAGATCATCATGTTGCGGGTTCGTGTCATTACGGTGACTTTTTCTGTTTATACTCATTTTTTTTAAGTTGCACAATCTTTCAGCATATGTTATTTGACGATATATTTGTCCATTTTACTTTGGTGGTTTGGCATTCCGTGATAACATAGCTTAGTATTTCCATATTGAATCAACTCTGAACAACCGGTGTTATACTGCGTGTCAATTTTATTTTATTATTGAACTCTTTTTACAAGAAGTCTATTTTTACCTCATATCCTATTACATTTCTATGTTCCTTCATGATTTGGCGGAGAAAGCCTTTACTATTGAACAAAAATACTTACTATTTTGGTCTGGGTTATATTTTAGTGTTCTATCATGTGCGTGTATTAAATCATTCACAACTGATATATTATTGACCGTCCCTTATGGCAAATTTAATTTATGCCAAAAAGGTTTATGTTGGTGTACCTATAACTTCTATGCTTAAATCCTGAAATTGGTATCATAATCTTGTTTTAGTTTTTTATAGTATAGTACAACACGTGATTTAGATGATCTTTTTTTTGCATTTCCTCAGACATCATCGCAAAAAATACTTGGAACACTTGATGCAATATATTGGAACCATTGCCATGTTCACAAATGAGATCGAATTTGGGCAAGTCATTGTTCTTTAGAAAGCAGAGGTCTTCCCTTTTACCAAATTCTTCCCCACTCCCCATCAATCAATGTTGGGGGCCTGGCGAAGCTGTTGAAAACAATGACTCGGATCAACATTGAATTGGGGGAGAGGGGGTGACCTTTTCCCTAAATCGGTCAAAGTGTTCCAACATTTTTTTTCGAGGATTGTAGAGGGGTCCTAATTTCGCAGTTGGTTATTTTAAGTCTTTTCCCTTTACAGTCGAAAGCTCCTTATTTTAATAACTAAACTTACATACCACTAGTTAATGAACAACCTTAAGTCAATGATGGCATAAATGAGGAGCTTATGGGCCAGTCTAAAGTGTTTACTGGGAAATTTACACATTTCTGTTTGTATTTTTCTTGCGTTGCAATTGCTCCAACCCAAGCCATTGGAATAAAACCACCCCGGAGTGGTTTTATTCCAAAACTACTTGATTTTCACGCAAATAAATTGTTTTAAGCTTATTCATTTCAGGCGAGGGTTGCATATGTAAAATATGCCAAAACCTCAGGTTTGCCCGAAATTGAAGGCGCCCTATATGCAAAACGTGTCAGTGTCTCTTTAATTAAAATAAACCAATATGGTGACAATTTGACTTACAGTGTACGAGCATACAAACTCATGATTTAGGAATATAGTGGACGTCCCTAACATAAATGCAGGACTGTTGCTATATTAATTGAAATGAAGAAAAAGCTGTCTATGTTCAGAATAATGCATTGAATTAAGTAGGATTAAAAGAAAACAGCCAAGAGATAATAGGAAACGTCCGTAACTGGGCAAAGTCTCAAACCATTGTGAAGTTACTATCGAATTCACCATCCAGTGATTCTTTCCGTTGCCCGAAATAAGCTGAGATACGAAATATATAAAACAATCAACTCTTAAACATGCAATCATGTTAATCATTTTAGAAATTGACCACAAACAGCATACCATAGCATTTGACTCCAGCTTGATTATTCAGCCCACATTGACTATCGTCCAAGAAACCTTCTCCGTCATACCTGCATTCGCTAATACTACTTTCATCTGTAAGCAAAAGTTAGAAAATGACAGAAATTTTTTCAACGTTGGGCATAAATTTGTCTTGTTGTTCAATGATGATGATGATGGCGATGATGACGATGACGATATGATGATGATGGTGATTGAAAAACAACCTTTTAGACATGTTTAATGACGTTCTGCTAAAATTTAAACAGCGTTTAAAGTCAACCATGCTTTAAGAATTGGGGCATTTATTTAAGCGGGTGTTTAAGTTGCGATTTAGCCAGTGATTAGCGTTAAACATCGTTTGAAAATACGGGCCTTAGTGGCAATGTCATGATTATATTATATGACATGTATGCGCAATTTTAATGTGCCGTTGGGAAATTATTTGGCGAAATAATTGATTTGGCTGGGACTAATGAGGATGATTCATTTGGTATGCTCATGGACTGTACCATCGTGGCAACATAATTGAGAGACAGACACAAACATAAATAGTCTTAGCATTTGACAAGAAATTTAATATGGAGAATTGTACTTGATAGGTCATCAAATAGATTAATGAACAAACCAAATTAAGTTTCACAGACAGATTGACAAACCCCTACATGCACACACTGACACATGGAGCATAAATCTGTTAGATTGTCTTCCTGATTAAAATCGGGACGATTTAAAATTATATACCACAAAATATGCCGTTCTTAAAAAGTTGAAAATGCAAATAACCAGGATTTCCCATAACAAATATCATTGATTTAAAAGTAATGGCCATAAAATTTGCATATTTTGTGGTGCTGTGTAAATTATAAAACACATTTGTATACCGTTATGTCATAGGTTAACATAGGCCAACAAGACAATTGAAATGAAGTCATTGTCAAGTTGAAATTAAATTATTTTACAAACACACACACATACAAATTACAAAAAATTTGGTATATTTTATCATCAGTGTTCACATCATTCAATTCAGTATGACATTTAAGTTACTATTGCAATGATTAAAGGCTCGTTTTTACTGCATATAAAGATGCCATTTTTGGCTTATTCACTTTAGGTGTGAATTAAAGGTGTACTGAGCGATTTCACATATCATGTGTCTCTGAAAAAATGAAAGATCTTACTTTTGTATTAACGTAAAGCTTTCCATAAAAAATAATCCCTATCTGAAAGGATTAAGCTGATAAGTATTTCTTTCGAGCAAAAATTGTGAAGTTCCTAATTTTGTATTGGTATAAATACAAAATTCAGCCTATTCAAGGAAATCAAAATAACCTTTCGTTTTCGCTTTTAAGACATTTCTGTAGCCAAATACAAGACAAGAAATCTATCGAGTGTCATATGTACGTACCCTGTACGTATGACTCAATATATGGTTGTCTTAAAATCACTCGTTGCACCTTTAATACATTCTCATGCATTATATAAATCAAACTTTAAAAATCAGACCGCCCTTTCCTAGAAGTGACCTTGTGTCCCTTTAAGTAGTACACAAGTGTAGTAAGTTACATTTAAAATAAAGCAGGGTCACTATAAATCATTAAAATGTGAGAAAATTTTGCAATCATGTATTTATGACTTTCAATTAACAAGTTTATATAAATTAAGAATAGAAAAGAAGTAACTTTCTACTAAGGAAGTGTAAAGAAAATCTTTCTGAATAACAATAACTTCTGTGCCTAATTAAAAGGAAAACAAAATACTTAATTTCACAGCAATTGAGAGGATATGGAAACAATAGTCGTCGTCATCATCATCATTGAACTTAGTTACTATTAACTGAAAAAATGGACGATAGAAATTCAAAGCAGTATAAATCTTTGAATGCACCTAACTAAAGTGTTTAGGTAAACAAAATAATATAAATAGCCCAATTTATGTTGGAAGCTAAATTCATTTGGGCAGATTGTCCTTTTTAAGGACTCTACTTGTTCCTTTTTAATATTCATCTTCTTTCACCTTCTTTCTTTCGTTTTTCCATCTTGATTTGTTCTGTTATTATCTGTCTATTATGACTGACTCTTTAAGTGTATTATTGTGTCGTATACTCTATTTATTTACATACCTCCTTCACATCTTACATCATCAATGCCTATTGTACTGTCATCATCATTCTGGTACGTGTAAGGCCAACCTCCTTGATGTCTCAGCTGCTTACAAGTTACCCAAGATTCCTCCTTGCCCCATTCCTCGTCATTTTCATGGTTGGGTTTTTGACACACAGGTATCCACACGGGTTCCCCATTCACCTCGCCTGTAAAGGAAACCTCCACACCACCCACGTAAGACACATTACCACCAACAATTCGTACGTCTAAAATACCCTCGTTGAAATCTACATAGCAAATCAATGAATCAATTGAAGAAAAATAATAACCAATGAAATAAATAAGTAAATGTTATGAATAAATCCAACAATCGGATATTCAAGTACTAGTTTTATAATCAAGTTTAAAAACATTATAAAAATCAGTTTCATTTATTTCTTAAACCAGGATAGGAAACCTCTTTTATAACACTTATATTTATATGTTCGACTTTGGCCTTACCTTTTTTCCGTCCCCTTTTTAGGTAATCGCCTAATTTTCAATCACGTTTCATGCAGTGCAGTAATAAAATCTACCGCACGTTTTTGAACCTCTGTCCTTGTGATTCACCCTATATATTCTGTTATGACGTCTCGTAGACGTCAAAGGTCAGAAATACCTTTCAAACACAAATAAATGAGCCTTGTGCACTGAATTTTATAATACGACAGATTTAATGATTTTTAATTGGTTTGGATCAAGAATTTGGTATGTCCAAAGCACAATTATCTATACAATTCAAATTTACACTTAAACAATTCTAATCTTACTCACAGTTCATTTATGTCTCCAACTATAAGTAGCGTTGCAGTTCAACGATGATATATTCTCACAGCGAAGACTCCAAAATGACAGCGCATAAGTTCACATATATATCCATGGTATATTCCATGCGAATCTTCTGAGTCTTGAAGGTAATTTTGTCCAGCAGTTCAAGACGACAGGGTTTTCCCTCGACGACACTAATATTCTGCAATACAATCCATGTATTCTACCACCATCAGTCTGTCGCTAATGTCCTCATTTAGGACCACAAACTGGAATCACCTTTTGATTCCAAAACAAAAGCTCTTAAGACGACAGCAAACAGTTAATTAGCGTTTAAGCTTCGGCGGTCTCCAAAGTATTAAAATCCTGGCACTGTGTACACTGGTGTATAACACAAATCTACCATTATTGTAGATTAAAACTAGCTATAACTATACTGTATAGCTCCAAGCTCTGGTATAGCTCCTGATTACACTGCTGGCAAATCTAAACTCTTGCAACTCTGCTTTATACCGTAATTTCACAACGTTCCCAAGTCTTAAATAGATATTACCACAGCATTGCATAAACATAACCTTGCACTAGCTGACCAATTGGAATTCACATAAATTACATCATCTGAATTACATAACTTCACATATATAACGGCCCGGGGAATTCCCCGATCAAGTAACATGTTTTGATCTTAAAGCATAAAACAAGTTGACTCAGTTTCGATGACATTTGGGAATCCCCATTACCTCTTGTGCATATATCTAACAGGTGCATCTTGCACCAACAAAACACACTAGGGGAATCCCCTGCTCTATTTTTTTTATCATAAACAAAGTACATTTCCCGTGAGAAATCTTTTCTCAAATGAAAATGAAAATCAAATTAATATTTTTATCAGAAAAATGGAGGCTATATAACAATAAATAATAGAAAAGATATTCTACAGTAACTATGATTTTCATCAAGAGTAAACATCAGTGGCGTAGCCAGGATCTTGGAGAGTGAGAGATTTTGGACAAAATACTGTTGACCCAAATTGTTTTGGCGTCGTGTCGAAAATCTGAAGAACGGGGTGTGGTATTGGGAGAGGCGGTTGACCTATGACCTATTGTTATGAGCTCTGCAAACTTCTTCAGCCACACATAAGCGAACTTCAACTCAATAAACGGCTTGTATCTAATATACGCGTCACGTCACGTCACGTAAAGTTATGTCGCTTTGGATGTTTCCCCTCATTAGTGAGTTATTTGTATTAATTATGCTTTTCTTCCTTGTATAGACTATGATTACATGTTGGTTAGTGAAATATCAAGCTTTTCCTCCCAAACCGCGACGTGTGTTTCCTTGGTTTACCGGAAATTATTTTGAAACCCAATAGCCCTCTCCCAGGCGCACACCACAAAAACAATGAAGTCCATTAAAATACACGTAAAATATACACTTTACTCTCTGTTTTGGCGTCCCTCGTGACAGTTATGATTTCACAGGAGTGAATATGAAACTTTTTCAAAATATTTCCTTTTTTGAAGATAAATTCTTTTATCCGGGGGGGCCCGGGCTCGAATATAAAAGTGACGGGAATTCGGGCGCACCATTTGACTTCAAAGGGGGGGGGGGGCAGAAGTCGAGTCGGGGTAAGTTTGTTTTTATTATTATTGGTATTTTTTCTTCCAAAAGTATAATTTGATCCGGTGATTTTGAAGCTTTGCGCCCTTTTTAATTTTTTTTTCATTATTAGAAAGAGGGGAAACTTTGTTTCTTGCTCGATTGTAGGTGGATGTTTGTTTATTTGTCAAATTCCAAACCTCCCCCTCTTTCAAATTAAATGGTGTGTCCCTCTTTCAAATTAAATGGTGTGTCCCTCTTTCAAATTAAATGGTGTGTCCAGTGTTAATATTGGTCAATAAGTCCTTTAAAATAAGTTCCTTATACAGTGACCAATTTTAACGAGAGTTTTGAGTACAAACTTGTTTTATTTGATCAAGACTGATTGTTTATGGTGTGGTGAAAACTACGTCCATGCTGCAATATTTTAAAACATGATATTTTTGCACATTGCTTTTAACTTCGACCAGCGGAGGAAGACCACATTAACATTATTACTCGCAACACGACGTAACGCGACGCGACGAGACGTGACGTGACGTGCAAGAGTATATTAGATATATGCCCAACAAACATGACACATTGGCCAAGATGTACCGACGGGCGGTAATGTACCGACGGGTACTCTCTAATTTCAAACAATTTATATGTTAATGAAAAAGAATTATAAAAAACTTTAAACTTCAATCTAGTGACTAATTGCAATCTTAAAGGCTGGGATAATGAGAATAAGGCATTACTCTGCTACCAAAATATCACGTGTTATGGGGTTGTTGTAACGATAAGTGACGAGGCGGCGAGGTTTCGGTCGGATCCGCTTTCTGAGGAGGGCGCCCGCAATTTTCAAAGAAATTGTGATTTTGCATTAATAATGCTTGTCATCTACTACATCACTCTGTGTGAAATGTTAAGCTCAAATCGAAGTCATTAATATAGAAAATCAGACTTGTTATTAACAATTCCGGATCCGGAATTTTTTATACACAGGATCCTATGCAGGTAATATTACATTAATGTTTATAGCATCTAAAACGGAAAACTCCCCGATTTCATTCAAACTTTGGAATGTGCATTTACGTATATCTTAGGTCTAGATGACTGTTTATTTTTTACACAAAAGATTTATTTTGAAATCTCTGAGTCAGCCTTTCCCGTTTCCAGGTTAGTGCTAAAACAATCGGTCATTTCCAAATGACGCCAACTTGAAAAACACACGAAAACTTATTGTTTTGATTTGATGCTTTCTAAAAAATCAGTTGTTTGCCCATTACTTTCCGAAAGTTAGACCTTTTTCCATTTATTTCATCAATTTTAAGGGGGATGTGAAGTCAGGAAACCTTTGTTAAAATGCCAGTTTTGTTTCTTGTTTTCATGTTTAACGTGCATTAACATGTTTTCGTTCCATATTTTAACGAATCCTAATATCTTTATTGTTTTTGTTTTCCTCAATTTGGTCATTTTAATTTTCATATGTTACGCATTTTTGACCCAAAACAATCACATGGGCTGAAACTGCAAAAGGGCGGTAATTTCGCGTATTACGCAATATCGCCTGTGCTATTCGGCCCGCGCGATGTTTTAAATGAGCGCATCAGAAACGCTGATGCAGTGATTCGATATGACGGCACACCCAGGTAAACTTGTTGCAATTGTAAAAGGTTGCCCACGGAGTTGCTTTTGCAAACAGAATGGGATTTGAATTTCACCGATTGAGCCTCATTTTTGAATTTTGATCATACGTATCCAGATGAAGCAATTTGACCTGGTGCAGAAGAGGTGTGAAGAATAAGAGCTGAAACGATTGTGGTTTGGAGTAAGGCTTCTTTGTAGCGAAATGGGACAATCTTTGGACAAAATGGCGGATTTTCTCGTGTCACTTTCGGCGATAATTCGTGTGTTTCGGTTCCCAGTACTCGAAATCCATATCAGCAAAAGGTAAGAAATCGTATAGAGCATATCACAATCTAGGGTCGGTATTTTTAATTTTCATTGTGGTTAAAAATCGTGATATATGTCAACCTTCTTGAACAATCTTGGCGTTGTTCAAATTGAACACACGCGGTTTTTGGCTGTTTTGGCAAATAAGTTGGATTAAATAGTGCAGGAATTGAAAAAGGGGAAAATACCGACCCTATAACTATGACTCTGTAATCCAAATACGAACAAGGCACAGGTTATAAACATTTCGATATTTTTTTTTAGGGAACAAAAAAAAATGAGTGAAAATCTCCCATTTTTTATGATTTTTCTCAAAAAATACGTATTTTGGGGGAAAATATTATATATTTGTTCCTAGAGTCATTCCTTCTCAAATATGTATACTTTATATATGTTGGAACAACAATAAGAAGATAGGCAAAAAACAGTCCTTTGACTATTCTGACTTCCACAGCCACCTTAAGTGTCACAATAGGACATGTTGCCATGTGCGTCACCGCGGTGTAAAAGGATATGCTGGTCCGCCCCGGAACCCAAGTCCAGGCTCCATAAGACAACGAATAATAGAAGCCTGAAACTAATGTTGCGTGAAGAGTCAACTGAAAACGAAGTCCCTGTTGTTTACCGTTGTAGGTGGACTATGTGTGCCGGCGGACCATATCTCTGCCCATACGACAAGACACGAACTGCTGCCTGGTGGTATGAGTGCGCACCTGTAGAAGCTGTGCTTTTAAAAAATTAGCTTACAGTAGAAACAGGCATAGAGTGCAGAATGGGATTCAGTCCATAAGAACATTGTAACATGGAAGTTCGAGCCCCGTCGCTGTTAACGTGTTTAGTAATGTCCCTGTGCAAAGACTCATCTCCAAGTTGCCTGTCGACCCAAGCAAAACTGTTAATTATGGGGACTATCACAATCTAGGGCTGATAGACATGTGCACCTGTGCACTTGGTCAGCAGCCTGAAGCGAAATGATGGTGGAACGATTATCCGCGGTTCCTAGTGCCGGACCATTAATAGGCAACCTCTGGACCCCCCAAGCACTATTACACCACAACCTGTGATATTATTATTGTTATTATTATTATTATTATTAATAGCACGTCATCTATACCCTTCTACCATAAGACAAATCTCGTAGAAATATTCCTAGGGAATGTGGTTCTGGGGGGGGGGGGCAATCATTACATTAATCGAAGTAACCTTGACGTTACACACCTACTTGCTACCGAAAGTCGACATGAAATTCCAATACCCGGGCTGTCATAGCTGAACATCAAATTTGGAAACCTAGTAATTGGGTTTAGGTTTTAATTTCTTTACTTCGCTATTACTCATTACATAAATATTAATGGAATTATACTACCTAATTTGAGTGTCAAGCAATGAGGCTTACAATATGGCTATGGTTTTGAATTGATGTTACAAGTCCTAAGTTGTATTACGCTGAATTCACAGTTGGTCCCGCAGTATGTACTTGTCAATCGTACGTAGTTGTTTCCCTTAAAAATAAACCTAATTATGCGATTTGCATACATGGCATTTAATTTCACTAGGTATCATCAAAATAAAAACAAAAATACTTACTTGGATTAGGTTGAGAACAAGCAAACTCTATGGATAAAACACCTTTAAAACAAAAGAAATCTTCATTGTCAACCTTTCATTAAACCCACTTTATTAACGTCTTTATGTGTTTTCGTAAAGAGTGTACTATGGTATGACTCACTCGAAAATAGCTTTTTCTGCGTCTTCTTTTTTTTTTTAAACTCCAGGTGCAGGATTCGTAAGGAATGTACCTTGGTGTTAATATTAGAAAAAAGTAATCCATGGTCATCAGAGTCAGTTTTAAATTTTTGAAGAGTAATTTTGTTGGAGGTTTACCTAAGCTGTATTATTTAGAAAATATATCGAGGCTCGGCCACAGTTAAAATATCAGAGGTCATTGCATAGTCATAGTATGAATGTGTTTAGTGACCCACAACTTTTCCATTGACTTTGCTAATATCAAATAGAGACTTATCCAACCGTAGTCTACCATACAATGCATATCACCAGAGTCAAGGTACCACAGTTTGATGACGTTGTAATTAATTTGCACACGCACTGACAAAATAGCATGCTATGGCTAACGCAAATATTTTAGTGGTGTCTTTTTGAAACAAAACAGGTATTTAATGTGACAGGAGATTTTTTTAGGATACGAATTTCTCTCAAATTTCACTGGATCGGTTGTAGACCGCCTATACCGAGAACGTTTCGAAGGTTTATTGGACAAACAGGTGCAAAAGAAAGCCGCAAACCCTGTTTTGAACTTGCCTACTATCGTAATCGTTCCCTATAGAAAACCGTGCTTTGACTTCTGTCGTGCACGACAGAAACTACTAAATCATCATCTTATTACATAAAGACGGTGTATTCGGCTTATTCACTTCTGGTGTGATCTAATACATTGGTAGGCATTCCAAATATGTAAAAAACCGGGGTTCGAGAAAAATTGGGGCGCTTCTTCCTGGAAATCTCATGTCTCTGTAAGGAAGGTATAAAGTGAAGTTTATGCTACTTCTAACAGATGCACATAAAACATGTTGAAACATTTAAATCTAGAACTCTGCAGAGAGTTGGTTACGTATTGGAATGCAATAAACTGCCATGTATATGATGTTTATCAAATAAGTGTACCTGTTGGCGTTGTTAGTATGCCAAGACTCTATCAGACGATGGCGGTAAAGCCCCACTCAATATAGCAACTTACACAATGAATCACATGAAAAATAGATTACAACCTAACACCAAAACGACTACGTCGATTTGGGTGAGCTTTGATGGTTTAGTCAATCGCAAGATGCTCCCTCACACCCATGGCCCATTAATGTACCCCACCCCCGTCCTCGTTCCTTATTTCCTTATTCAGACATACAAATACTGTAGTTTATACAGTTGAGTTGACTCTCCAACGACGGTTTTGGAAGAAGAACTGTGGCTCGATATCATATTAGTAAATATAAGATATATATATATATATATATATATATATATATATATAATATATATTATATATCATATACATGCCGACGTAGCACTTCGAACTTTGTACTGAAATACTCTTTGATTTAGGCTAACGACTCCAGCCCTTTCCTCACCAGGTGAGTACTGTAACCTCTGTCAGCAGAAAACCGTCCGACATTTGAACTCCACGTATTTTTCCTTTTCCGGCCTACGGTGCTTCTCAAGATTTCAGCATTCGGCGATACCACCTCTATCTTGTGTCCGAGTGTGCGACGGGTGCGCGTCAGTCACGCGTAAAACACGAGCGTCTCTACAACGCCTCTACGCTCTTTACTTGGAATACGCATTGTCATCCAGCATTTACCGCATCATTTCACAATTCATCGCCGGACTCGTCTGCCTGGGATAGAAAACTGTGTTGTTCTATTCAGAAACGAGTCTTGTGTGGGCCCCAGGCCCTGATGAAGAGCCCATCATTTCTTGGATGTTCTTATGATTCCTGCATTTGTTATGTCATTCAAGGATTATATCCGATCATACAAGCGTTAAAACTTTTGGCCTTTGGCCTTTTTAAATTTATAACGAGGGGCATGCGACGTACACCCGACTTAGTCAACGATTATGTGAACTTACAATCATGCCGACCGTAGCACTTTCGAACTTTGTACTGAAACTATTTTATATTTAGCTACGACTCCAGTCCTTCCTCTACCAGGTGAGTACTGTTAGCTCTGTCAGCAGAACCGTACGACATTTGGAACTCCACCAGTATTTTTTCCGGCCTACTGTTCTTCTTTCTCAAGATTTCAGCTTCGGCGATACCACCTCTATCTACTTGTGTCCGAGTGTGCGACGGGTGCGCGTCAGTCACGCGTAAAACACGAGCGTCTCTACAACTCATCTCTACGCTATGTACTTGGAAGACGCATTTGTTCATCCAGCATTTACTGCATCATTTTCCAATCGCAGGACTCGTCTGCCTTGGACTGAAAAAACTGTGTTTTTCTATTCAGAAACGAGTTTTGGTGGGCCCCAGGCACGGATGAAGAGCCCATCATTTCTTGTATGTTTCTACTAGATTCCTATTTGTTCAAATGTTCAATGTTATTCCAGCTAGCGTTAAACTTTTTGGCCTTTGGCCTTTTTACGGCCATGCGACTACACCGACTTTAGTCAACTGATTATGTAACTTTACAATCCATTCGACGTATCACTTCGAACTTGTACTGTAACTATTTTAATATTTAGCTACGACCATTCCTTTCCTCAACCAGGTGAGTACTGTAAACTCTGTCCATGCAAACCGTCCTACATTTGACTCCACCAGTTTTTTCCGGCCTACTGTTCTTCTCAAGATTTCAGCTTCGCGATACCACCTCTAGCTTGTGTCCGAGTGTGCGCGGGTGCGCGTCAGTCACGCGTAATACACGAGCGTCCCTACAACGCATCTCTACGCTGCTAACTTGGAATACGCATTTGTCCATCCAGCATTTTACTGCATCATTTTCATCTCAGGACTCGTCTGCCTGGGATAGAAAACTGGGTTTTTCTTTCAAAACGAGTCCTTGGTGGGCCCAGCAACTGATGAAGAGCCCATCATTCTTGTGTTTCTACTAATTCTATTTTTTATGTCAAGGATTATAAAAAAAAAAAAACCGACATAGCGTTAACCTTTGGCCTTTGTCCTTTTTCGGCAATGCGTACTACACCCGACTTTATTCAACTGATTATATATATATATATATATATGTGAGAAATTGAATGCAGCGCGGACGTAGCATTAGTAATCGCAAAATGACTTGCTGGGTATGGGACTCGAACCCACAACCTTCCGTTTGTGATGGGTCCATTCAAGTTTCTACACGCTAGCGTTCGTGCGTAATGCCGTCCCTATCACGAGGTGATCAGCTTTCTGATGGCACAAGCAACTCGAAATAATTTATAAACATACGTGTGAGAGATTGGAGCCACTTAAACCTCTTGGTGTATACTGTCCATATAAGAAATAACAACTATGTTGTGAGAACTTGATGACAGCGCGGAGGTAGCATTATTAATCGCAAAAAACGTGCGTGGATGGGAAGCGTAACCCACACCCTTCCGTTTAGATCTTGGATGCGCTAATCAATTGCGCACCACGGCATGTGATGGGTCCATTTGAGTTTTCTACACCATAGCGGTCGTGCGTAATGCCGTCCATATCACGAGGTGATCACAGTCTGAATACACAACAATCGAAATAATTTATAAAACATATTTGTGTGAGAGATTGGAGCCACTTAAACCTCTTGTGAAACTGTCATATGAAGAAATAAATCCAAATATGTGTGAGAAATTGATGAAAGCGCGGTCGTACATATTAATCGCAAAATGAACTTGCTGTGGTGGGACTCGAACCCACACCTTCCATTGTGAATGGGTCCATTCAGTTTTTCTACACCATATCGTTCGGTGCGTAATGCCGTCCAGATCACGATGTGTCAGCATTCTGATATACAAGCAACTCGAAATAATTTATAAACATACGTTGTAGATGTTGGAGCCCACTTAAACCTCCTGGTTAATTACTGCCATGCAGAAATAAATACAAATATGTGTGAGCAATTGATGACAGCGCGGACGTAGTACATTATTAATCCCAAATTACCTTGCTGTGGATGGGACCGAACCCACAACCTTCCGTTTAGATCTCGGATTGTTAATCAATGGCGCCACCACGGCATGTGATGGGTCATTGGAGTTTTCTACAATCTACACGAAGCGTTCGGTGCGTAATGCCGTCCATTCACGAGGTGATCAGCAGTTCTGATACACAAGCAACTCGACATAATTTATATAACATATGTGTGAGAGATTGGAGCCCTTAAACCTCTTGTGAATTAACTGTCATAAAGAAATAATACAAATATTTGTGAGAAATTGATGACAGCTGCTGACGTATCGCATTATTAATCGAAAATGAACTTGCTGTGGATGGGACTCGAACCCACAACCTTCCGTTTAGAAAAATCGCGGATTCGCTAATATTGCACGCTAATAACGCTATGGTGTAGAAACTCGAATGAACCCATCACATGCCGTGGTGGCGCAATGATACGCAATCTCTTTTTTTACATACTTTAACATCTGTGCTTCGTTTCACCCCCATTCCAATTTCTTTCGTCTATATATATATATATATTTTATATATATAGATCGAGTACTTAAAGGTTTGTTAAGTACAGTGCATACATTCAGTTAAAAGTTTCCGATATTTCGGGGTCCATGCCTCCTTCAACAGGTTGAGAGAATGTGGGGGGGGGGGTGGGGAACACTTGTTGTCGGAAATTGCGAGAACGCATGTTTTTGGTGATCGCGCGTTCACCAAAACATGCGTTCTCGCATTTCCAACAACACTCCATTCCTCTCAACCTGTTGAAGGGGCAGACCACGACTATCGTGAACTTTTAACTTGAATTTATGCACTGTACTTCACAAAACTTTAAGTACTCCGACTCTATATCATTTAACAGTGCAACGCAGCTCCTTTGACTATATATATATTATATATCTATATATATATATATATATATATATATATATATATATATATATATATATATAATATATATATATATATATATAAGATATATATATATAAAGTTAAGTAGTGGTGACCAATCGTTAGTGTCGCATGCCGTAAACAGGCCAAGGCAATATTTTAACGCTAGTCTGATATAATCCTTGAACATAACAAAAGTTCAATGTCAGTAGAACCTCCAAGAAATGATGGGCTTTTCATCAGTGCTGGTCCCACCAGTATAATATGTATATATTCTACTTTCAAGGTGCCGACAAGGGTGGTGCAGCATGCTGGGTTTTGATCACAAAACTGTGTAGTCCAAATGTACAACGTTTTCGATTAAGAAACTCTTTGTCAAGTACGTATACCAAACAAGTTTGTGGTTGTTGTTTTGTTTGATGTTTAATGGCGCCTGCATCTACTTAGGCTATTTGCTCCAATAACAAAAACTTATTTTTATTAGACAAATTTACGGACAAAGCAAAAGAATCCATAATGCAGAGGTACCTACACAAGTGCAGCTAGTCATTATAAAGTTAGTACAAGAAGTGCGCAATGGACACCTATAACTAACAATAATATTTAATGTGATACACGGTGCATATCAGGATCCACATACGAAGCTTTAAGGCTCATAAAAAAATAATAAAAAATTAATCAGGGACTAATGATAAGAAAGCGGTATAGCGGCGTGCCAACCTGGTAATCCATAAACCTACAATAAACCCTACCGAAAAAAAACAAAGCACATGACGGGGCGTGCTGTATGTCCACACTTTAAAGGTCCATGCAGGACATGCCTTTTAACACTTCTACCTTCTTCAATACGACCAAAAAATGGTTTCATTCATAGTAGATTGGATCAATGTAAAATCGCATGAAGAAGGAATTGAGAAACCGTATATTTGATTAAAATTGGGCATATATGCATGTGTTTTGGGAAAGCTTCAAAAGGAAAATTCCAAAACCGAAAGGTCATTAGCGCGCTGGCAGCCGTGGACCCGGAAGTGACATCCGAGAAACAAATACGCGATACGCGTAACGCGTCATGATAGTCATCGTGGAACGGACGTACGCGTGGCCCAGTTTTCTTCCATACGTACACAGTGACTTCTAGCGGAATGCGTCGTACGTGTTGTATAATATGGCATAATTTTTTCTGAATTTGGTGCCTTACAATACGATAATATGTTGCTGTATTGTCGACGGGGGCACCAGCGGCGACCGTACTGTCAAGGCGAATCAGAACAGAATAGCTTTCATTCAAGTTCTAGGCAAGAAACCGACAAGGAGAGATATCGGGAGTGTGCGCTGCGGTTAGCCCACGTGTGAGGCTGGGTTAAAAACTGTTACTCTGACGTCATTAACGGGGTCAAATCCAAACCCCTCCAGCATCTTGATACGCGTTCGCGAAAAAACAGGAGAAGGGCCTTGTCAGTTAGGGTATATTTCTCCCTTGAAAAATTTAAACACTTTCAGGGGTGTGTGTGGGTCGCTTTTAAAATCTGTGTTCGAGATGTGATCGGGATACTGTTGCGATAACGAAAATGTAAGAAATAAGAAATGTCTACTCAGCGGTGTTCCATGGACCTTTAAGGGCCCCCCCACGGGACCCCGAGGATAGATCTCATGTCACCATCTCCCAGTCAGGCATGACCTACGCACAACACCAAATATGAACACAAGTCAGACCCGTAAAAGAAAAAACAAACAATATACAGGGGTGCAAAAACTCATCTTTTCCCAAGGAAAATTTAAAAAATCAAGAATTTCTTTAACAGGGGGAGACTTTCCCACCAACGCGCACTTTTAAGATCCGGATTAACGCTAATGTTATTAAGTAGAGATGTTCTTTGCACATTGTACATGGACATTCCAGTAAAAGGTATTTGACGTCTTCATTACATCGAAGGTTAGAACCAACAGTCCATCAGGGTGTTATGATGGAGAGCCAAGTAAATTGTTGAGTAAAAAAAACACTTTCCAAGTCGCAAAAACCGATGAAATTGAACCTCCATCTCTCTGGAAATTCCCAAATGAACATATGAGGGGATCGGACCGCTGGATTTCGCGAAGATTGGTTGAATGATAGCCAATGATCTTGCCATTCTTTCTTCATCTCAGCTTGAAGATAGACTTGACTTCAAAAGAATGAACTGTGAGAGAGATATCATATTGGTACGTCTTGCAGCTTTTCTTTGCAGCAGTGTCACCCATTCATTTCCATAGAGTGTTTAACATACCCGGAACCCGGAGAAACCACATGTTTCCAAGTTCATTAGGCTCTTATATTGTCGTTAATTTCACAAATAATCTTATTGTCCGGATTAAAAGTGGAAGGCTTGAAACCACTTAAGCTATCACTCAAAATTACAACAAAAGACGGCTCAACATCTTCCACCCATCGCAATGCTAGTAACATAGCAGACAACTTCAGCGGAGTTATGAAATCATCTACTGGTTAGCCTAAAAACCGCGAGAATACTGGAAAAACAGGAATAACAAAGCTACACCCAACACTGGAAGTTTTTTTTGTCCACCGAACCATCCGTGTCCGCTATGAAGGCAGAGCCCCACGGTATTTATCTTCTTTGACATCAATTTCTCGTTTTCCTGTATCTCATGTATGTGTTGACATAATGCATGAATTTTTTTCAGATGTTCTCAACACAAATATGATCCCAAAAAGGCCAGGGCGGAGGATAGCACTAAATAGTTCGCAATGTGGTTCTTTCATCCTGGCCTCAAACGGTACATGAGAACTAACTTCCTCGGAATCTTGAAAAAACCAGTGCTTTTCCCACTTATCATTGAACAGATCACTGTTTGGATGTTGACTGTTGGCTTTAATAACAACACCATAACACTTAATTATGTATTTTCTACGGATATTAAGGGGAGGGTCCCCACATTCTACCTGTAAAGCCGTTAAGGGTGAACCTCTGAGTGCACCTGTGCATATTTTAGAGCCCTGCATTGAATACTATCAAGACTCGCTTTCAGAGACACTCCCGCAGAGTCATAGGCTTCACAGCCATAATCTAAATCGATCTAATTAACGCTTTATATATACGCAAAAGCATGAGGCCATCAGCACCCCATGTTGACCCCAGATAATTCCCCGTAACAAATTAATACGGGGTTTACATCTGATCAATAATATAGTGAATATGTTTATGCCAACTTAGTCTTTGATCAAAAAAACAACCCAGAAATTTGTTGAATGTTGCTGAAAATTTAATAGGGTTATTAATTTAATATAGTCAGTGATAGGTAGTTTTCTTGCGCCTCGTAAATAACATGGCCACAGATTTAGCACAGGGTTAGAGCCCGGACATTTGTTTCATAGCCGCCATATTGGATTTTTACACTGAAATACATTAATTTTACTGCTTTTTAAACCAAAGGGCATTTTGTCTTCAATTTTTAAGTCTGTAATAACTGTTTACCAATTATCTTCAAATAAGACATGATAATGCATGGCTTCAAATTAGTTTCATTTTCTGACCATTTTGTTTTAATGACCTATTATACAGCACATATAATAGCCGCCATATTGGATTTCCAGGCAGAATTTCAATAATTCCTTAATTTACTATGCTTTTTCCAACCAAGGGGCAATTTTTTTCTTCAATTCCCAAAATTTCTAAGTTAATCATTACACAATATCTTTCAATTAGACAATATAATTTGCATGGCTTCGACTTAATAATCGTTTTTGTACAATACTGATACAGTGGCTGACAAACAGCTATGCACACCACAAACGGCTTGTGTTCGAGGGAGCCCAATTAAAACCACAATCGAGTGCCACCATGCACGAAGTTTATCAAACTGGATTGAATTTTTTTGAGTGCTTATGGGGATAATTGCGGTCGGTTAGTTCAATGGCATTTATCATCATGCATTATGTGAAATATTCACATCTTGAAACCTGATAGGGATGTCCGCAACCGGCAATATTAAAGACACATCAGTGATGGGAAAAATATTGAAATTTGGAGGAATAGCTTCAAAGTGAAGGAAAGTCTGCAGGAAAGTCTCATAAGTTACCTTTTCCCCACGAAGAATTGACATAAAGGAAGAAGAAACGGCAGTGTTCCAAGATCGATTCCCCATTCAATTTTAAGTGTTGTAGTAAGTGTCCGAACGGAAATTAAGACTAAAATTTCCGTTATGTCCTTAGTAGCGTTGCTTCTGGTCCTTATCATTTGCAGGGTATGTTAGGATACCTGTACGTATTACATACATGCACCAAATCTGATTTTGATGATTTTTTCGATTTTCTGATTTAGCAAATAAATGATAGGTCTTAAAAGTAACGGCTCATTACACTACCCTGGGGTAGGCCATTATCAATTAAATGATAACTAGAAAGGAGACGGGAAATTTTAACCCTGATGACCCTATCCTTGAGGAAGTTATCCACCATCGTAAGGCATTACCTCAAGGCCTAGAGCTTTCATCTTGATAAACAACACCTTTTCGCACACACCATATCGTAGGCCTTCTGAATGTCTAAAACACACACAACAGTGCTCGGCCTTGGAAGCGAAACCTGTGTGGATGATGATTTACCAACGAGGTGAATCTATGGTACGACGCCTCTTACGAAAACCACTTTGGATAGGATTAAAAGTTCTTTGATTCTAGCTACCAAATAAATTTCTTATTACCCATACGCTCCATAATATTGCAAATGAAAGATGGTAAAGAAATGGGTTATATGACAATGGATCTGTATGGTCTTTACCTGGATTTGGGATGGGATTTAAAATGGGCCTGCTTCCAAATATGTGGACATCACCCCCTTAACCAGAGATATTGTAAAATCATAAGCGGATTTGACGAACAATTAGAGGGAATTTCTTAACACAGGCAAGCGCTCTATAACATCCGCACCAGGAGTAAGTTACATTTAGCCCTTTAATCGCATTATCTATGCATCGATGTAAACGGTCCTCTAAACAACTCGGATTGGAATCATCTGCAATCAATACAAAAGTCGTTCTCCACCCTTTGTTTAATATCTTGAATTCATCAAAATAGTTATCTGTACTACTCACATGTGCAAATGATTGAACAAGGACATTGCCTTATCGAGGTCAGACACGGCAAGTTTCGCTTATACTTCAAAACAGGGACAGTTTGGAAAAACCAGGCTTACGAGATAGATTCTGAATTTATTCCAAACTGTTAACATAGTCTGCGAGGAGGAAGGAAATGCCCTCACAAAACTGTTGCCAATTACATATTTTGCTTCTCTAATAGTGCGTCTAGCAAATAGCCCTCTGCGCTTGTACTCGATAAATGGCTCAAGTAGACAAGTCCGCATAAGCAAAATAAGGGTTTCTTTTTATCTCTAACGGCTTGATCACACTTTTCATTCACCAAAGAAAGGTTGGCTTGTTCACTGGCAATAAAATTTTGGTTTGGGGAATTGATTTCACTGGCAATTCATGTACCCCGACATGAACCTAAAATAAATTCATCTACATTACCCGGTTCATTTGGCCACGAAATTCTTTCCTTCAATACAAATGTAGACTTTGCTTCCAGCCAGCTTTATTTAGCGACCAGCTGGGGACGTGATTAGAAGATGGACTATGAGGTTTAATTCCAATACGAAGCACATCGGATAGTGATCACTACCCCAATTATCGTCGTGGAACAGACAAGTAAACATTTTAGTAGCAAGGGTAATGGGAGCAACAATGTGAGGTCCAATACGGACAATTTATGTTGGGTGAGATCAATCTTGTTGAGGTGCCCATCTCATACAAAAGAGATTAATGCGAAATCAATAAATGATCAACAGCCTTGCCATGTTATCGTCTAATCCCTCCCCAGGGGAAAATGCCCAAGTATAATCTGTCGTGTTTAATCGAGAATAAGCCTATTAGCCGCATTCATATCGGACTAATTGCGACTGCCTACTCAAAAGCCCTCCCCAACACCTCGTCAATCTCCAAGTCATACAGAGAGCAGCCATACGCTTACCTCGTGGTACTGTACTACATTCAAGATGTGACGGACAAGAAAATATTTTTGCGTAGAAGTGCCACACATTTCAAAAGGAGTTAATGGTTGTGTTTCAATAAGGGTTATAAAAAAAACTCACCAAAGTAAGTAGGAAATAATTTACCTTTAGTGCAATTTTTGTTCCAGTTTCAATATTCCCAATCACAGAAATGGCCTATAATCACCCAAAAGCTAAGAGAATGATTTGTACTTTTTATACAAAGTTGTTTCCATTTTTCAAAGTAATTTCTCAAAGTTAATTCCAAAATCCCAGAATATAATGATTCACAACACTAAGAAAAAATTATTTATACTTTTTTAAAACCCAATTTTGTTTCCATTCTCGAAGTAATTGTAATTTCTAAAAAATCCAAATCACAAAGTAGAAATAATTGTACTTTTAAAACAAAATTTTCTTTTTCTCAAGTTAATTTACACCTTACATTTTCAAATAAAGTTCACAAAGATTAGTAAGATAAGTCAGAAGAATGCTATAAAATTGAAAAAAAAAAAGAACGGACTGTATCTCAAATTAGTTAGGAAAAAATTTAATTCAGATTAATGGTTTAAGCTCGTGCGCGTAAACACTGAAACACTGCGTGTGGCATGAAGTGCAATCTGAAGGTAACATTTCCACACAAAACCAGGGAAGTGATGAACTTAATTGGCTAAATCTTCGATCCGGATCATTTTATTTGGTAATGTAAATCGGAACAATAGATGAATAGGATTATAACATCGACAGATTTTATAAAATAGGCAGTTATACTCATACCCCATAAGGTATTTGGGCATTAAAGTCGCCAACATATAACACATTAGAATTTCTTGATTTAATTACCAGATGATCAAGGCACTCAGAATTAAGCAAACTAGGATGTATGAAACATTAACAACACTAATCCATTGTTGTTGTTTCAGAACCAAAATCTATTACCGGGGATTCAATGGCGGAAAGTAAGAGTAGATCACTATCCATAACTGAAAAAAGCATACCTTAACAAAATGCACCTTCCTCCAAGATGTTTCCCACCCTCGATGACAGGAATTAATCTTTACGGATCTAAACTCATAAACCATGATAACTTAAATTATTAGATTCAATTGAGCCAGGGTTTCTTGGACACAAAATTTATTTCTGCGTGAGGGTTCAAAATGAACCAAATCATTTTTGAATTCATCCCCATGCCCTATGGATCAGCGAGGAGAATTCCACTGGAGTAGGGTAACCATAGAAAATAAAATAATAATGAGGGTGGTGTGGGTGAAAATTATTTATTTTTAGAGGTTATAGACTGATCGGAAGATACCTCCATATCTTCCCCTGGCCTCCCCGGATTACCACCAATATCTCCACTACAATGAGACCTACTTTGAAAAACATGTTGTTGCTTATATTGACGCTCAGCTTTAACATGCTTGGCAACAAGCTGTTCTAATGACAACTCTTTCCTTTTTGTTCTTTACTCTTTCATAGATTTCAAGAACCCCAGCCAACAAAAAAACAATTGTTGATGAAACGGGACTGAATTAGATTCAGATATTTGAGGATCAGTCTGACATTCCACAGAATTATCGGTTTGAGTTTCATAATCGGCTTAGAGACAGTTGGCAAACTAATCTTCTTAACTATGGGTCTGGAACATTCTTGTGAGGTAGTTATCTGGGATTGAGTGTTCTGTGATTGTGATGGAGTATAAATAGCTTTTGTAGGCACAGGTGGTGCAAGATAAGTTGTTTCTTTTACAATCCTTACTGCCTGTGCATATGAAACATTATGTTTGGCTTTGACAACTTGGACCTGTTTGGCAGTTTTCATCATAGGGCAGCCCTGGTATGCAGCCGAGTGTTGTTCACCACATCGGCAGCATTTCAAAGTTGTTTTAGATGGGCAGTTATCAAATTGATGAAATCCCCCACATCTCACACATTTTGTCTTCCATACCTAGGCCTTGGCATTTGAAACATCGAATGACAGGTTGAACATAGGGCTTCACAGAATAAGCTTCGTAGCCAATACACTCTTGGGAAGGGAGAACCTTTGATTTGAAAGTCAAACAAATAGACAAAGAGTCCTCCAACTTGCCCTCAACTTTCCTTTTGAGACGTCTAGCACTGATAACACCTGCTGACTTGCACTCTTCCACCACATCATCCGATATTATGTCAAGGCCTATGCCAGATATAACGCCCTTGCTTTGTGTTTCACTAATTGGATAGTCAGTCCGGATTGGCCAATCTCCCAAAACTGTCATACTTTTGAGTTTAACTGCCATAGCTGCCGTGGAACAATGAACCGCGATACCATCGGTTAATTTGTTAACTTTTTTCACCATATCTGAACTAATATTGTTGAGAGCCTTGGCGATTTTGATAGGACTAAGCTTGGCCAAATTCACTTCATCACTATAGTAGATTCAACCCATCGTGTCACCGGATGAAAAGTTTTGGACAGCGTCGATTAGTTGGGAGAGGAGGCAGAATATTTGGCCTGATTCACCTGCTCAATGAACGAACTAAGATAATCTGGCCTTTCATGTTCCGTTATAGAATGCAAAGACTTTTGTAGCCTTTGTGTTCCTTCGTATCCAAAGCACGGGCGCTCAATAGTCAGTAACAATCAACTCACCTGTTACATGGATACCATTGAAGCAAATATTTGTCAGAACGTATTGAAAGTTAATGAAGCTATAAATGCGTTACGTTGACTTGAATGATTTCAATAAGCACAGAATTGATTTTTCTCTGATATCGGACTACATGTTTCAATAGATTTAGCATGGAATTTTAATTTCCATCCAATGCACATCCCCTCATTCAATGCCAATACCTTCGGAAAAGTGCTAGAGGTGACACGATGGGTTGAATCTACTATAGTCAAAATTACAACCTTTGGGGCCACAAAACCCGAGGGGGGAATACTGCTCCTCCCCACAGGCGTTGTGTATCCCGACACTGTAGAATCTTTGGACGAAGCAGAATCCTTTCTACGTTTTTTTTTTGCTCTATACCTCTTGTTCCATAAATTTCAAGAACCCCAGCCAACAAAAAACCAATTGTTGATGAAACGGACTGAATTAGATTCAAGATATTTGAGGATCAGTCTGACATTCCACAGAATTCACGGTCTGAGTTTCACGATCAACCATTTCAATAATCGGCTTAGAGACATTGGCAAACTAATCTTCTTAACTATGGGTCTGGAACATTCTTGTGAGGCAGTTATCTGGGATTGAGTGTTCTGTAATTGTGATGGAGTTAAATAAGCTTTTGTAGGGCAACAGGTGGTGCAAGATAAAGTTTTTCTTTTACAATCTTTACTGCCTGTGCATTGACCCATTATGTTTGGCTTTAACAACTTGGACCTGCTTGGCAGTTTTCATATAGGGCAACAGCCTGGATGCAGCCGAGGGTTATTTCACCACTCGGCAGCTTTCAAAGTGGGTTTTTAGATGGGCAGGTTATCAAATTGATGAAATCCCCCACATCTCAACACATTTTGTCTTTCCCTTTACCATTTGGCCAGCAACATGACCTAGGCCTTGGCATTTTTGAAACATCGAATGACAGGTTGAACATAGGGCTTCAACGAAGAACTTCGTAGCCATACACACTTGGAATGGAGAAACCTTTGATTTTGAAAGTCACAAATATGCCAAAGAGTCCCTTCCACTGCCCCCTCAACTTTCCCGTTTGAGACGTCTAGCACTGATAACACCGCTACTTGCCCTCTTCCACACCACATCATCCGATGTTAGGTTTCAAGGCCTATGCCAGAATAACGCCCCTTGCTTTGTTTTTTCACTACTTGATATTCCGTCCGGAATTGGCCAATCTCCAAAACTGTCCATACTTTTTTGAGTTTAACTGCCATAGCTGCCGGGAAAACAATGAACCGCGATACCATTGGTTACTTTGTTAACTTTTTTCACAACCATATCTGAACTAATGTTGTTGAGAGCCTTGTCGATTTTGATAGGCCTAAGCTTGGCCAAATTCACTTCATCACTAGTCAAAATTACAACCTTTTGGGGCCACAAAACCCCCCGGGGACAAAAAGGGGGGGGAAGGAATTGCTCCTCCCACAGGCGTTGTGTATCCCGACACTGTAGAATCTTGACGAAGCAGAATCCTTTCTAACGTTTTTTTGCTCTATATCGTGAACCGTTTTAAACCCATCCAGCTCATGAACAAATTGGGAATGAGCATCAAATGGAGGGGCCAAATTTACTAGAGCTATCGCTCATAAAACTAGATGTTCTAGAGCGGCGAGTCCGGACTGACTGAGAATCATTTGGCCTATTATCATGGTCACTATCTGCATTGGTCTCGGCCCTGCTTGGACCACATTTTGGCCACTTGGGGGCCAAATAGCTAAGACCAACTACTACTAATCACCAAAAAATGAATACTGCAACTGCTAAATACACTCACCTGATCCACGATATAAACCCCCCTAACTTGATTTATATACAAACAATTTAAGGCACTATGACCGCGAAAAGAAAAGACAATCGTCTTCCCAAGAATATACCTTAAAAGAATTTCGATCAACAACTATCACTAAAGAGTCAACAAAATCGCTCTCTCGAGAGAGCCGTCTCACTCACTCCGGAATCCGTTGAAGTCTCCAATCTCGAATCCGCCCGAATATCTTTTCCCCCGCGTTTTCTCCCCCCTCCCGTCGGGTCCGTCAAATATTTTTTTTTTCCCGAACTCCCATAATGCATCACTATGTTACGCTTAGGTAAATAAATAACGCAGATATATTCTTGGTGTTTTGTGTCATACGGTCCTTCTTCTGTCATAACTGTGCGAAAACCGTTTGCTGACATAAATTTTTTACCAGTAACGTGTACTCTTTGATTGCCTTGTAATTTTTGCGCCACAAAATGTGCGCATAGTTAAAAGGAGGCGCACTTAACAGCGAGCGTGCATGGAGTGAATGCGGACTGACTGAGATCCATTGGCCTATTATCATGATCACTATCTGCATTTGGTCTCGGCCCTGCTGGACCACATTTTGGCCACGGGCCCAAATAGCTAGACCAACTCTAACTATACACACAAAAAGAATAGCTGCAACTGCGAAATACAACTCACCTGATCCACGATATTAAAAAACCCTAACTTGATTTATTACAGAAAACTTACGGGCACTTAATGAAACCGCGAAAAGAAAAGACAATCGTCTTCCCAAGAACTATAACCTATAAAGATTTTCGATCAAACGACTATCACTAAAGAGTCACACAAATCGCTATCTCGAGAGAGCCGTCTCACTCGACCGAATCCGTTGAAGTCTCCAATCTCGAATCCAGCCGAATACTTTTTCCCCCGCGTTGCTCCCGTCGGGTCCGTCAAATATTTTTTTTTTCCGAACTCCTCCCCATAATGCATCAAACGATGTACGATTAACGTCCAAAATAAATGCGCATATTTTCTATGGTGTTTTGTTCATACGGTCATTCGTCTGTCATACTGTGCAAAACCGTTTGCTGTACATAACTTTTTTAACCAGTAACGTAGTACTCTTTGATTGCCTTTAATTTTTGGCGCCCACAAAATGTGCGAGTAGTTAAGAGGCGCACTAAACCGCGAGCGTGCCTGGAGTGATGCATATCTACTCGTACATCGTTTGTGCTTGTGGTATATGAATTTCGGTAAAAAAAAAAAATGAATTCCGGTAGGAAACCCAAAATCCACGTATTAAGCGCAGTCGATTTACATGCTGATAATTAATTCATTAAGTTCTGATGTTCGCATTATTTGTATAGACCGTTACCAGCAATGTTTGTAAACATGTGTTAGGGCCTGGGTATCCTTGAAAACTAGGTCCGTAACTGACTGTCATCACACTGTTCAAACTTCCGTGTAATCTGGTTTAACGTTTTATACTAATGGGCCAAACGAATTGGCCAGCAATGGCATTGGCGTCAACAAAGAAGTGACGTAGGATGTAACTGGTCTATAGTCAATCGGGGTTTTTAACACCGCATATTTAAATAGACAATTATGGACCTCTTCGCTGCCACTTTAAGGTATAGACTCTGTAGTGAGTGTCATCTGATTCTTTCCCCGTTCATAAAGCAACATAACCTGGGAGGTTGTGTAATGACGTTCTGGCCTTGTTAGTATTGCCTTACCATGGCAGGTGAACTGTTCAACGCTTTCACTTGAGGGAGAAGTCAATGCATGCGTGCTGGCGTCCATTATTAAAGGACACGCCGGATAAGGAATGAAGGACGCCATCGAATTGATGTTTCATAGACGGATGAACTTGAAACGTTCAGCATTATCAATCACATGCTCACTTTACTTTTTGCTGGTTTTCCAAAATTTCCACTTCACATAAATTCCAAAAAGTTTTGCTTTTTATGTCAAATTAATAATACAGGTCAATGGTTAATTGAAATTTCCAAATGAACCCTTTCCCCCTAAGAACCAACAATGCCCGCTTTGCAAGGATATGCGCTGTATTATTTAGCAATATATATGAGTGGCATTCTGGTTTCTTGGGGGTGGACCTTATTTTGGCATTTTGTTTTGTTGTCTGAACACTAAATGGAATTGCCAAAACAACAACTTATTGCATACATACTTCCACATCCACTAGACCGGGCTCAGTTCGTAAGCCTTGGAAGAGCACATTTTAACAACAGTTGACCATGCGTGTTCTGGGTATCATAAATCATATCCTACAACACAGGGGGTGTGTATTGATCAATATAATGGTGAATTAAAGCTATTAAAGGTGGGCAACGAGGATTTCACGTCATCTATATTTTCTATTTTCCTGGCGATATAGTGATTTCATAAAGATTAGACATGCAATGGATTCCCTACCTTTTATTGTCTACAGAAAATAACTTAAAATGAAACACAATGTGATTTCTATATGCTTATATTTTCAATCGAACATCGGCCCGAATTTCGTATTTGCTCCTATACGAAATTCATTATAAATTTCAATTATTGTATCCAAAGAACAGTTCTTAGCTTAATCCGTACAGATGGGATATTATGCTATAAAGCTTTACACCACTGCCAAATCAGAATTTTTAACATTTTTTTTCGGGACAAAGACCGTTATTTTAAATCTCTGTGCAACCTTAAACTGCGCAGGGATTGAATAGTGAGATTTAACTTGCTCATAATAAAAAGTGCTTCATCATGGGCCATGCTTTTGGCCATTGGTTTGTATTCCCAGAGTTGCTCGATGTGAACAAGGTGTGAAACGCATTCAAAACCGTCGTCCGTGCTGGGCGCTGCATTTTGAATCTTGCAAAAGCGGAATAATTAATCACGTTTTGGGTGCTTGTATACAAACACACATAATGTCAATTCGATACAAACAATCCGCCAAAATATCAGTTTGTTTGGATGTTGGGTGTATTGGGTGGTAAATTTTGTCCTACCCTGGCCACACAACGATGAAATGAACATCAGATCTTCTTGATTTAAATAACCGCCTCAATGAATACATCTTTTCACCTAAGTCGCGCATTGCACTTATAGAAAAAGAGTAATCTGGCACAATGATCCAGGTACAACTCTTATACAACACCTGGCCCACCTCTAACACATACATTAATTGTATCACTACCGATTAGTGTATCATATGCAAAGCGGCACCCACACCCTTCTTCCACATACTGTGGAAGAAGCGGAGGAAGTCATTGCTTTCTATTGTTTGTACTCTAAGTTTTCTTTGTGGTCCGGCAAATCATGCGAGACGGTGAATTCTAAAGATTACGTAACGTTTTTGGCTCCTCATCTATATAGAACCTCTTTGGATGTGAAGACGAATTTAATATCCTAATCTTAGCAGCATAAGCTGATAGGTATTGGGGTATTGTATAAAGGCTACCTTATGTAGTCTCTTTATACCTAATGAATGACAAAAGGTCTATTTTATTTAAGTAATAAATGGGTCATAGAAAGTGATGGCATGCTCTAAGCTTTGAATTTTCCAGAGTGCATACCCCTGAAGTTTAATCAGATTTTTCTTTTTTCTCATTTTCTTGATCCAAGTGTATTTTTTGTCGGGAGTAACAAATACCTGGCGTACCTTATAA
>JAMKCH010010828.1:0-37187 GCA_023653785.1 Ophioderma brevispina
CAACAATAATTTACAGTCAGAATGTATTATTTGCTTCTCGCCAAAAAAGCAACAACTAAAAATATTTTATATATCAAGGTGTGGTTGTAAATTAGCATTAGCAAACACAGATTGGAATATCTAAATTTGCTAAGTTTATTAGTAAGTAATTACACATACGAAAATTGCAAAATTAATGAAGAACTGTACTTTCAAATTGTATTAAAGTGGAATTCCTCGTAGCTAAAGTTAGTACACAAATTGATTCTCTGGGAAAAACCCGCCACAATGGTGGAAATTTATTTTGAGTTTTTACTATCACTGCAGAGTTTGAATCTTAATTTTCCATAACTGTTTACGTCTTTCTTCTTTCATACACACTCAAAGTTACACCCTTATACACTCTGACAACAAATTAAGTACAATATAACAGATTTTAAGTATTTTTCTTTATTTTTTCACAAAACTGTCCTGAGCAACATGTTTGTGGTTTTCTCACATGCACTCACATCACAATGTTTTAAAAGGTGCTTGTTCGAGTAGTCTACTCGTTTTCGCTCCTTGCTATGGGAAGACTGCACTTTTGTTACGCTGACCAACAATTATCACGTGGGCAACAACCTTGCGGTTTGATGCTAGATGCTATAAACACGCATAGTGTCTGACGCCCTATTCACTCCTTCTGATAATTGTTTGATGGTTAACCATTAAACTGGCATTTTTTTTGTCATTTATCTTGGGGAAAAGAAATGGACTTTGAAGCTGAAAATTTTCAGGAGGACAATGAGACCAAATACAGCTTTCATCTGACATCAAATTTGAAAAAACTTCCGGCTAAATCAGGTGGGTCCCAAAGACGATAGAAACATAGTCACATTTAACTATAAGTTGAACACTGTTAGAAGAAATGTATTGATCTGTGTATACACAATGATAAACAATCATTTTTGTAGAATATCTAATTAAAGTTTGCAAATAAAAAACAAAAGATAAAAAAACATACTGTGGCACCACTGATTGATGTTGCATGCAACTGTTGCTTATTCCTTAAAGGATGTATAAAGTATAAGGATGTATCAAGTAATTCCAAATTATTTCCGTTATAACATATATGAGGTCTATCATAAAGACCACTACAAACTATTGTATTGTGATTTTTATAGACGACTGTTATTTTATGAATCTTCACATTAAATAAATGCACATACCCACCAGATTAGAAGTTACTCAGTTGTTGGGTTAGGGTAAAAGACAGATTTAATCAACATTTTTTAATTAATATTTGCAAATGAGATGCATATATTTCTTACCCTGTCAGAGAGTATGTTTTTTTGACTTGAACTTAGACACCTGAGTACCAACCCTGTCATTACTTGGCTGAGAAGAGTTTAATAAACTTTGAAGCTGGTTTATGTCCAACTCGCAATGACAACACCAGAATCTTCATACTATCAAGTTTGAAGTCTATGTGATCATTTGGTTAGTATATTGAAGTGGATTACCTGAACTTTCCTTCAACCCCCTACTGCCGTATAGACCCTGTTAACAATTAGCTCCTGCACAACATCTTACTTGTAGGGGGACAAACTTTTTTTTATTTATTTGTAAGGTCTTTCTTTCACTTTAAATCTCTTTTTATGCCAAATCCATATACAATGAAACGTAAATGTAAGCTTTGCACTTTTCCATTACGCACAGAGTACACATGAGAGAAATTCATGAAGTAGGCAACAACAGTTTACAATGCCAGTGTATGACGGGTGAGTAACAATGGTTGGAGATAGTTCCAACTTGATTGAATCTATCTATTTAGCAATGTTATCTGGGCACCATTAATGGGGATCTTCACAGGCTCAGACTTAAAGCTGACTCAGAGATTTCGAAATATAATTATTTGAGTAAGAAATTAAAAAAAGTCATCTAGAAACTAAATATGGCTCTAAAAATGTTAAATTCCAAGTTAGAGATGAACGGATTCTCCTGTTTTCACATGCAGTTTAACATTTATGTACAGTATAACGGTGCCATAGGATTACCGTGTATAACAAAAATTCCGGATCCGAATTTTATAACAAGTTGTGATTTTCTATATGATTATGAAGGACTTCGATTTGAGCTTAGTTATTTCACACAATGAATTTGTATATGGACAAGCATTATTACATGCAAACAACACAATTTATTTGAATTTGAGTGCGCCCTCATCGGGAAATCTCTGAGTCAGCCTTTAATTCTCATTAAAATGCTATAATTTCATGTTGGCTACATATTTCCTCATTTTAGCATCAGTTGTAGCTACACAAAACTCCAGAAACCACATGAGAGTATATAAATTACTCTTTTATCATTTTAACATATGGCATATTAGCAGTTATTGCCCTTTAAATTAGCAATAGTTTGTATATTTTACAATGAAATGACTTTCCACGATTCGATGTAAATGACACCACTCTGTATTCTGTACCAGTTTCATATTTGGTGTGATATCAAATAAAGACTTTACGATACCTATATTTTGAATCACTAATTAGTGTTTTAAACATCTCTTGCCTTTACCAGATTGTGTTTGTGCAAGTGTGCATTTCTTCTGTATTTCATCAAGTCCCTTGGATAGAGGGCATGAGGATGTTGTGAATCAATCACACCATGCATTGCATTGTGCTATATCTGTACTTTACAAAGACTTATTCAGTACGATGGCTAAAAAGTGTTCACAATGTTTAAGAACCACAGGACTGTCATAATCACCTAAAAATACTGAAAATGCTTTGTGGGCGAAAATGGCATAGAAGTCAGGATTTTTGTGTGTTTAAGAATAGGGGGGGGGGACACAAAACAAAAAAGTTTGGTGGGACCACATGCCCCTTGAGGTAATTTCTCAAACCGGGTGCATTGTGGGGATTGACTCAATCACACCCTCTTGAATAGGTAAACATTCAAAGACAATGTGGCAGCAGGATATAAAGAAATGTATGCCTACTTGCTAAAATACAGAACACGTACGAGCAGCCACAAAACTTACTTTGGAATCCCTATATTTTCAACTCCAAGTGTGATATATCCAATATTCTTATTCAGTCATAGTGGGCATGGTTTACCATTTAACAATAATGTTTAGTTCAAAGCTCCACCCATCCCTTACTGGGTAATAGACGATAGTGGTGCAGCAATTAACGTAGGTGTAAATGACTATGACCTCGCAAAACGGCACTTTCTACTGCGTCGTGCATGTCACGTAGCGTTGGTATGCACTTTACGCGCGTGACGATCACCATGCGATGCTTTGGTTCCTTGGATAAACATTTGTTTTCAAGAGGGGTGCAAAGTTATTCATATGAATAAAAGAATGATCTTAAGAAAAGTTTCTAGAAAACTTATTTTGATAAGACGCAAAAATTAAACAATTCTTAAATAAAATGAGATAAAAGATGAATTTTTTGTTTGGGCATCTTAGGTGTCATAATGGATGGGTATCAACGGCATCCACCACTCAAAATATGGGGATCCCATCATCCTTCGACCCATCTAAGCTGGCGCAAAACAAATCTCATCGTTATGCTCTACTGTGGTATGGTAGGTCAATGGAACAGTTCCTCCTGTAGGTGTTTTTGTGCAATGATTTTCTTGCTGTTTTTTGGATACAACAGGAACAGACTGTCAGAAAATGAGAGGGGCCAATTTCTCCCTTCCCTTCTTCAAGGGGAAATGTTAGTACAGGGGAAATTTGGAAATTGAGTCAAGTTTGTGTTTTGGATGTACCACTAAAATGTTTTTGGTCTCCTTAAAAGGACAGATAGAAATTATTATTGCAGTATAGCCCCCCATAGGAGTTCATTAATGGTCATTCTGGGATAAAAATTTACCCGATGCTCAGATTTTGTTGAAACTGGTGACAAGTGTCATATTGCCTCATAAATCCAAATTTTGGGCATTAAATGTTGACTAAACCCAACATTTTATTACCATATAGCATATAACCATTTCTAGGTGACGTGACATGAATGACCTTGACCCCTGATGGACCTTACTGACCTTACAACTTTTTTTGTTTGGCATCAATGTTGCTAACATCCCCAAGAAATGTTCATGATCATACAATAATTTCTTTACTTGATTGACCACCCCCAGTCTGGTGAATTTCATTTTAGACGATAGCCATAGTCCGGCTATTTTAGTACACCTAAGCCTATGATCTTTGATGGCGTGCACCAATTGGCAGTTCACATGCCCTCTATCTGTTTTTCCATCAGGTCAGCAAGGCCTGAGTAAACTTACCACAATGCAATACCACAGCATAGGCAACCTTTTGAAAGATTAACTTGCATGTTTTCAGTACCACACATCTAGATTTGAAATATGCTCTACTGGCTAGAGGTCAATATTTTTCTTGCCAAAGATTTGTGAGGCAAATTTCAACCATCAACGATGGGTTCGTAGTGAAATCCTCCGTGGCTTGTTTGGGCGAGATTCACATATACGTGCCCGTTGCGACACCACCAACTACTACTGGGACCCTAGATACCAAATGTTGGTGGTATACAAACAGTTTCATCAACATAGGCCTTACAATTCGAAAGATATCATTGCACAGCATGGTCCACATATACACTTGTCATGGTTCCCCTATATCAATAGAAAACATGAAAGACAAAATTGGAACAAGCACCTTAAGCACGCCTATAATCAAAACCTATCCATCCAGACGTGTTCGTGAGTGGCCTAGCTCTACCCAATCCCGGTCCTTATCCTTTGTTCATTCCCTAAAGGAAGGTCTACCATAATATCCCAAGAGTCATCGCACAGGGCCTACAGAGGGTTTCAAAGGTAATGGGCTGAAAGAATTTACTATCCATGAAAGCTGAACATCTCATGGCATGAGATGATCTATGAAGAAATTTCTCATCATTTTTGTTTTCCAATAAAATGGCATATTTTTCACCTAACTTTAACAATATTTAAAAAAAGAAAAAACCTAAAAAATTAAAAAAAAAAAAAAATTTTTTATTTATTAAAAAATTTTGATTTTATTACTTTTATATTTTTTTGTTGTTTATTTGCATTCTTTTGCATGGTCAAAAAGTGGGGGTCTGGGCTTTCACAGCCCTCCTGCTACAGCAGAACCTAGATAACTGTATAAGTCATTATGATTTATATCAGATCTTCCCGATGTGGTCCAAGAAATCTGTGTATGGTACAGTTTTGATAAAGGGCCGGATGCAATACAAATATTCTTTTTGAATATCGTATCGCATCCGTGCATTTTGGAAACAACATCAAATGAAGGCACTATCGTTCAGACTGGTACACTGGGGTGTTTTGAGTCATGTTGATCAAGACTCCCAGTTGGACTAAACACTCACTATCAATGCAAAGGTTGTTTTGAGTCCAGCCTGATATTTAATAATATATTGAATGGCTTTTTTTTCATATGATACCAGAATATATTGCCTCACTAGAAATATTGTTATTTATTTGTTAAATATTTTTCTATCTCGTGCAATATATTCTTGTATCATTCTCACAGAGCCATTTCAATATTATATAAATATTTTCGTGTGGCAGTTATTTTCGCGAACTTGCCAATGGCTTGACATTTCACAAGTTTGTTATTTTTTGCGATGTCAAAATTTTGGTTAACAGGAAATGTTCATTAACTTACTAATTGACCCCAAAATATGGTATCCTCCCTGATAGTACTTTCATTTATTATAGTCTTTTTTTAAAGTTCTTACTATATTAATCTTTTCAAACTGCACCCTGTTTTCTTTCTCCTCGCAGTCTTTGCGATCTTAAGTTCTTACTTTCTGGGGTGGTAAACACCTTATTATTCATGCCCTGATTTTCTCCCAGACTGTGGTCCTCCTTTTTTGTCGGTCATTTCTCCGGTGATTTCAGTCGCGGTGCGACAATCGCAGTGCAAACTTTCCAGCCCTTTAGCCAATTTCCCTTTCCCTGATAGATAATCATGTCGTTCTGATTGAGTTAATACAGATTTCAAGTGTTTACTATGAAGTTTATAGAAGTCTGAATATGATCAAAACAATCTACCTAACACATGAAAACAATGCCAAAAGGGTCGAGGGCAAAATGCACATGGGAATGCGGCATTAGATTTCAGAGAGGTTGAAGTGAGATCGGGCTTTTTTTGTACCGCTGCCAGGCGCACGGGATTTTTTTGGTCTTTGCTTCAATTAGGTTTTCTTTTTTTCAATTTCTCAATGGAAAATACAAAGTGGTATGTAGTAGTGTTGCCATTTGTGTAAAAATTTCTACTCATGATCGGATTCTGTTACAGAGGGCTATGTTTGTTTTTACATTTTGCCTGAGCATTTCTTTGAAGTAGGCCTACACTATTTTTTTTCGCAGTTTGTATTTTCGTGGTTGTAGATTTATTCGCAAAATTCGCGTAAATAAAAGCCTGGCAAATTTCTACTTATACATATGAAATACCTCACAGTCCTCGGACCGTTTGTGTCGTCTGCCGTCGCAGTCTGTGAAAGCGGCCAAAGTTATATCATAATAATAAATTGTTCTTAAAGGCGCAAAATCTTCCTAAGAACTCAGAGTGCACAGTAACATGAAACACACAAAACACATTAAATCTGTGAATTAGGAAAAGCTTGATGAAAGAATGAGTTTTTTTAATTTTTTTTAATTGAGAGAGCGTGGTAGATACTGCGAAGGGTGTTTGGAAGTAAATTCCAAACTAGCGGGGCAGCAAAACGAAACGAGCGCTCACCGGCTGTCCTAAGGCTAACTCGAGGAATTTTGAGCAAGTTTTTTTGTTGGTGGAAGATCTAAGAACGCGGAAAGGTTGATAGATAACACAAAACTGCGACAGTTAACTGGCAAGTACTCAAATTACTTGAATGCCAAAACAGCCAATTTATATTGGATTTGGAATTCAACGGGGGCAGCCAGTGAAGCTTGATAAGAAGGGGGTAATATGTGATGGCCGTCCAAGGGCCCCCAGACGGTAACTGCCGACCTCCGATCATAAATTGTTGATAATAAAGTCGGACCGATCAATATCCCGATTCTGATTTATAGTTGTAAATTAGAAATCGCACCAAAAGTCGCAGTGAAATTCACACTAACCTATCAACCACTTACCCTCTCACGATTTGAAACAATCTCATTGACAGTCTATGATATTTTACGTCAAAAAAGTCTCGATCTTCACTTACCCGCATCCAGTGGTCTATTTGTTAACGTAAATAACATGTTTTCTGTAATGTTGATTTTAGCTGCCAGTGTATCAAACGAATTATTTACCCTTTTAACCCCCCCTTTGTCATCTATTATTTTATCAAGCATGGCACGTGCACTCGTGTGCTGAGAGGTGATACTCCAGCGCCGTTGTGTCTGCCCACTGAGGTTGTTTTAGCAGCTAAGTCGTGGGAATTTGTGATAAAGTTTATGTTTTGAATGTTTACATACATTGTGTATTTAAGCTCTGTTTTTACTTTAAATGCAAAGGCGGCTACTGCTGTGTCACTTTCATTCGATTGCGGTCATGCCTTTTATTTCCCATATGCTACTGTGTTTGAAGTATAGGTCCGTATGGAATGTGTGTAGGTGTCCATATGTATAGATATGTAGGTGCGTATGTAAAGGGGTGTATGGGTGAAGAATTTTTATTTAAGTATTATATAAAACTTTGAAAGTGATGACGTCACTGATAACGTCATTAGAGGACTTTTTTAATTTTATATTAGTGATTTTTGGGGGTATATGCCTAGACTTCCCTATACAACAATCCCATAGAAAAAAAGAGTGTGTATATTAAAAGCTTTTTAATATATCATTTTTATGTTCCTTTTTTTTTAAAATATTATTTGTTGATATTTTTATTTTTAATTTTAATTTGTGGTATTTTGCTTATTTTAATTTATTTTTTTATATTTATTTTTTTATTTAATTTTACTTTTTATTTACTATTCTCCTTTTTTTATTATTTTCTTTTTCTCATATTTTATTTATTTACATTTATAAAAAATGTAAAAATATAAATTTTTATAAATAAATTGAATAGAAATATAAATACTTTAAATAATGTTGAAGAGTTAAATATTATCAAATTGAGCAAAAACATGAATTTAATGAAGAAATAATGATCCAGCATTTTTACATATACTTATGAATTTACGTATAGTCAACACACGTGGAGTATTCTTTTCAGCCATACAATTGCTGCATGACTACTTGACTCAGCTCCATTTCCCGTCTGTAGATGTTGATGGAATTTTTCCATTTATTTTTGGAGGATCTTCACCCGCAGGAAAAACCTCCCATTTCAAAGTATTTGCGTAAAATACGCCCCAGTATAGAAATTATCTACAATGTACAACAACGGCTTCTTAAAATGCGGTAAATGATGGCAGCGCATTAATTAATGACATATTGTAGTAGTCACATAGAAAAATATAAATGGTAAGCTTAAAAATCTGTTGTATTTAGTAAACTTTGGGCTTTTGTATGTCGTTTGGAGACGGTGAGGTAGATCGGTAGCTGATACTTTTCTCTCCCGATCCCGATTCAAGCCGATTCGAAGCAAAAATCGGGCAGATTTCCGATCTGCCGATCACGACGGGCCTCCCCCCCCCCACATAGTAATATGCTCATGCTTCCGTCTTTCTAACACTAAGACGAGCGGCACAGTTTTGATGTCACCAATTGGTCACATGAGGTCACCAAAATGTCACCCTACCTGGGCCCCCTCCTCTCTACCAAGTTGCATCATGGTAGCCCTTACGGATCCATACGGCAGAATATATCAATGGTTACATTTTGACCTGCACAAGATCATCATGAGGTCACCAAGATCACCTGAAGTCACCAACCTGTCACCGCATCCCCTACGGTGGTCCGTTAAGTATTTCCCACGGTGTATTCTGTTCACAGACCTTCAAAAGATATTATCTAAATTGTACTTCCTGCCGGAGCTTACGTTATCGGTCCATCATAGAGAAATGTGTGTAAAATGAAACTAAATCTCAAATTCTCTGGAAAACAAAGGAGGGTCTTTAACTTATGTTCCTGTTTTGAATATGTATTGTAATTGGGTCTGAACCTATAGAACCTAGCGAGAAATTGAACTTTTTATATGCTCGCCGACACGGAAAAGTTAACAACGCCATCTCTACGGTCGCATCCCCTTTTCCCACACACATGCCGTTTGATATTTTTCCATCTTGAGAAATTTTTTTCAAACACTGACTTTCATTTAACAGCCACTTTTTTTCAATTTTAGAACAGGATTACGTACTTACCAGACCGCCGTATCCCCACCCCCTCCTTTTCCAACCAAGTTACATCATCTTAACCCTTACGGAACTCATAACGCCCCTGCGATATAAATTAAGGGGTTACATTTTGACCACAGACATACGACCAGAGTAACCCTATGTGGCCTTCTGCAATTTCTTGCGGACGACACAAAAACGTATTTTTTAAAAAAGCTATCTGCCTGCTACATGTTAAAATACACTTCAATGTTATCATTCTTGACCTGTACACTTGCACACCTGAAAAAATATGATAATGGCAAAATGCATGACCCAATCGCATAAAGGGCCCCCCCCCCCCCCCCCCCCCTTCAAAAAAATCAAAAAAAAAAACCCTTAAACATACATTCACTCAAGTCACCAATTGTACATGTTATGGGTAGCAAATTCAAGTGGTAAAATTCACACCCTTTCACTTAACCAATCAAATAATTGCTTTTAAACACACATTTTCATACGGGAATAAGTTTTTATGTGAACAAAAATTTTAGCAAACTCAATATCCTCAGAGGAATAATGGGCTTTCATTAATATGTAAAAGATCAATGCATCTACTCTAAAAGAAAAGCCATTTCAACACAAGATGTCTTGCACAATCTGCTTTCATTTCTAATCAGTGTTATTTCAAATACAAACACTGCATTTCCCAACACTCAAGAGATTGCCAAGGAGCAAAGGGACAAGATTTGCTTGATGACCATTTTGGGCAGAGTCCACTTTAATGGAGTGAAGCCAGGAACAAACATACAAGTTAAACTAACGTCTGGTTTGGGCCTTCATCTTTGCAATCTGTTTTGAAAGTAATTTAACCTTTTCTAAAATCAGAAATTAGAAAAAACCTAAAAAATTAAAAATAAACTATTTATTTGTCTTGATTTATTCTCTCTCCTCCTGTCTCGCTCCCTCTCTCCCTTCTCTCTCCTCACACCACACAAAAACACACTTTTTGGCAACATTTAAGACCCTATTTGTATTCCTTGGATAATTTACTCTTATAAAGTACAGTTTTCTCTCTTTTCAAGATGTATGCACAGAGCTTGTGATCGGTTAGTGGCGGATGGCACAATTTTTGACACTTTTGATAAAAAGGCAGGCTTTAATGTAATTTACATGACATTTGCATGTTTTATAGTAAAGAAATCATCAATTCTACGAGAAGCATAAGAAACTCAAGTTGTCCGATGTTTGTTGTTAAATAGAACACGATATGTTTTTGTGCCTGGATGAATAGATTTGGAGGTTTTTAGTACTCTTTTGCAAGTTCTATCTGTCACACCTCACCCAAGCCTCAATATTATCCAGTATATCAGTTAGTTTGATTAGTTTACTTACTTCTCAGGCAGAAAGATGTAACAAACAATCTGTATTTTTTGAGAGATTGTCCGAAACAAAAGTGTTTTGATGGACATTTTTTTCACTGTCAAGGAGGGACATCCAAAGCTTATCATGGTAATAGCAACATTTGGCAATTTAACAATTTTGGATTAGGTGATGGCTACTCAATACCCACCTCGCTATGGGAAGGGTTTGAAAAATCTTAGTTTTCCCTGTTTTTACAGGTCAAATATAACATAATGGACGGACACAAATTCCATGAGGCAAATTTTTGAAAAATTTCCATAACTTCTACAATTTTGCTTTAATGGTTAATTTTGGGCTTTGTACCAATGATGGTGCACATACTTTAAAAAAATAATCGGTCCAATTTTGATCATTCGCTTCTTAGTTGTTTGGACCTGCCTAAGATAAAACCACTACAAACAAAAGCAAATGTCCATGTATTAGCACACTTGATAATCATTTTTTACACAACTTCTTTCCATTGAATATTTTTATTTTGGGTATATTATTTTACGTGCAATTTCAATTATAATATTAAAAAAAGAAAAATATTTTTCTCTTTTTGTAAAAGTTAGGAAACTTTTAGAATTTTATTGGGAGTCACAAAAGGACACCCATGCATGTGAATGCAACAAGCATGTGGTAGATTTGAAAGTAAATTTTTTCCCAATTTTGGTTTTGTTGAATGAAATAATATCCACACTATAAATACTGAACTCAAAAATTAAAATGTTGAGAATTCTCTATTACAATATAACCAAACAAATAATGAATGTCCATCCGTGAATCAGGAAAAGCTTGATGAAAGAGATGAGTTTTTAATTTTTTTTAATTGAGAGAGCGTGGAGATACTGCGAAGGGTGTTTGGAAGTGAATTCCAAACGACCGGGGCAGCAAAACGAAACGAGCGTTCACCGGCTGTCCTAAGGCCAACTCGAGGAATTTTGAGCAGTTTTTCGGTGGAAGATCTAAGAACGCGGGAAGGTTGATAAATACACAAAACGGTCGACAGGTATACTGGCAGAGTACCTTCAAAATGACGGAATGCCAAAACAGCCAATTTATATTGGATTCGGAATTCAACGGGCAGCCAGTGAAGCTTGATGAGAGTGGGAGTAATATGCTCATGCTTCCTCTTTCTAACAATAAGACGAGCGGCACAGTTTTGAGGTCACCAAGGTCACATGAGGTCACCAAAATGTCACCCTACCTGGGCCCCTCCTCTCTACCAAGTTGCATCATGGTAGCCCTTACGGAACTCATACGGCATGGAATATATCAAGGGTTAACATTTTGACCGGCCAAAGATCATAATGAGGTCACCAAGATCACATGAGGTCACCAACATGTCACCCCACCCCTACGGTGGTCCGGTAAGTATTTCCCACGGTGTAGTCTGTGTCACAGACTGCGAAAGATATTATCTAAATTAGTACTGCGCGAGAGATTAACGTTATCGGTCCATCATAGAGAATGTGTGTAAATGAAACTAAATCTCGAATATCTCTGGAAAACGAAGGGGGTCTGTTACTATGTTCTGTTTTGAATATGTATCGTAATTGGGTCTGAACCTATAGAACCTAGCGAGAAAATTGAACGTTTTGTATGCTCGCAGACACGGAAAAGTTAACACGCAATCTCTACGGGCGCATCCATTTTCCCCACAATGCCTTTTGATATTTTTCCAGTCTTGAGAATTTTCAAACACTGATTTCAATTTACGCCAACTTTTTTTTCAATTTTAGAAACAGGATTACGTACTTACCGGACCACCGTACCCCACCCCCTCCTTTCCACCAAGTTACATCATCGTAGCCCTTACGGAACTCATACGGCCTGCGATATATTAAGGGTTAACATTTTGACCACAGACATACGACCAGAGTAATCCCTATGTGCCTTCTGCAATTCTTGCGGACGACACAAAAAGTATTTTTAAAAAAGCATATCTGCCTGCTACATGTTAAAATACAATGCATGTTATCATTCTTGACACATGTACACTTGCACACCTGAAAAATATGATAATGGCAAAATGCATATTAACCAATCGCATTCGCAATACATTCACACAAGTCACCAATTGTACATGTTATGGGTAGCAAATTCAAGTGTGAACATTTCACACACTTTCATTAACCAATCAAAGATATGCTTTGAAACACACATTTTCATACGGGAATAAGTTGTTTATGTCTGAACAAAAATTTTAGCAAACTCAATATCCTCAGAGGAATATGGCTTCATGAATATGTAAAAAATCAATGCGTCTACTCTAAAAGCCATTTCAACACAAGATGTGCTGCCACAATCTGCTGTCATTTTCTATCAGTGTTATTTCAAATACAACACTGCATTTCCAACACTCAAGAGATTGCCAAGGAGCAAAGGGGACAAGATTGCTTGATGACCATTTTGGGCAGAGTCCACTTTAATGGAGTGAAGCCAGGAACAAAAATACAAGTGAAACTAACGTCTGGTTTGGGCCTTCATCTTGGCATCTGTTTTGAAAGTAAGTACTCTGGTAAATTAATGCCTTATTGGTAGGATAATCAGTGTTTTATTAAACATATTTATTTGTCTTGATTTATTCTCTCTCCTCCTGTCTTTCTCCCTCTCTCCCTTCTCTCTCTCACACACACACAAAAACACACTTTTTGGCAACATTTTAAGACCCTATTTGTATTCCTTGGATAATTTACTCTTATAAAGTACAGTTTTCTCTCTTTTCAAGATGTATGCAGAGCTTGATCGGTTAGTGGCGGATGGACAATTTTGACACTTTAATAGAAAGGCAGGCTTTAATGTAATTTACATGACATTTGCATGTTTTATAGTAAAGAATATCATCAATTCTACGAGAAGCATAAGAAACTCAAGTTGCCATGGTTTGTTGTTAAAATAGAATCAACGATATGTTTGTGTCCTGGATGAGATAGATTTGGAGGTTTTAGTACTCTTTTGCAATTTCTATCTGTCACACCTCAACCTCAAATATTATCCAGTATATCAGTTAGTTTGATTAGTTTACTTACTTCTCAGGCAGAAAGATTGTACGCACAATCTGTATTTTGAGAGATTGTCCGAAACAAAAGTGTCATGGATGGACATTTTTCACTGTCACGGATGGACATCCAAAGCTATCGGGAGAAGCAACTTTGCAATTTATTTACAATTTTTGATTAGGTAGATGGCTACTCAATAACTCCACCTTGATATGGGAAGGGTTTTGAAAAATCTTAAGTTTCCTGTTTTTACAGGGCAAATATAACATAATGGACGGACACAATCCATGAGGCAAATTTTTGAAATTTCCAAAACTTCTCCCTTTTGCTTTAAATGGAGTAATTGTCTTTGATACCATGATGGGCATCATAATGTAAAAAAAATTATTATGTCCATTTTGATCATTTCAGCTTCTTAAGTTGTTTGGAATGATCTGCCTAAGGCTAAAGATTAAACCAATAACAAACAAGCAAATGTCCATCTATTACACACTTTGATATCATTTTTTTTTTACACAACCTTTCCATTGAATATTTTTATTTTGGTATAATATAACACTGTAGAGGAGAGATAGAGATATTTTAAACTTCCACTTTTTTCTCTTTTTTGTAAGAAGTAGGAAAATTTTAGAATTTTTGCGTCACAAAAGGACACCCATGCATGTGAATGCCACCAAGCATTTGGTATGTTGAAGTAATTTTTTTCCCAATTTTGTTTTTGTGTTGATGAAATAAAACCACACTATAAATACTGTACTTCAAAACATTAAAATGTTTGAGAAGTTCTCTATTACAATAACCAAACAAATAATGAATGTCCATCCGTGACACTATTCTGCACGCCTATGACAGCAATAGTCTGTTCCAAGACTGTGAACTCTAAATTTTTTTTCACCCATGTTCTACAAAACAGATATGTTATTCAAAATTATAGACTGGTTTTTCAAATTTTAAAGAGACTGAGGACTTTCCAGAGAGAAGCGCCTTAAATTTATTTCGAACCAGTTTTTTTGCAGATTTTGGAATGCTTACCAATGTATTAGGATCACACCTGACTGAATAAGCCGATACGCTGTCTTTATGTAATAAATGATTGCGACGACAGAATTCAAAGCATGTTTCCTATGGGACGATTAGGATAGCAGCCCTTCAAAACAATGGTTACGATTTATTTTGTTCTTGTTGTCCAATAACCTTCGGAACGTTCTTGATAGGTGGTCTACACCCTAATGTGCATTTGAGAGAAATTTGTATCCTCAAGAAAATCTCCTCCTGTCACTTTAAGCTAACTAATTTTTTCACAAACTGCCAACACTGAACTGAATTAGGCCCTGCAAACCTTAAGACACTATCAGTGATTTACACAAAGAGTCAAATATTTGAACCTTGCTGGAATGGCTTAAGTGAAGGATAAATCTCTCGAATTCCCTAAGTACTATTTTGCAACTGAAAAATTGGAGAGAAAAGGAATCCAAACAGCAACATTCAAAGATATGAATTCCATTCAATTACGTGTTGTAGTTGTAGTAAGTGTCCTACGATGGACAATGTGAGACTAAAATAACCGATTTTGTCTTTATTAGGCTGCGTTTTGTTGTTTTTTCACTTGCAGGGTATGTTAGGATGCCAATATCTGTTCCAGACATGCAAAAATCTATCTGTTTTTTAATGATTTTTTCATTTTCCTGATCTATCAAATCACTGTAGTGCCTTTAATTAGCCTTTTTCAGCAGTCCTTGATCTGAATTAGTATTGCCCATCGAACTACCGTAAAGCAATAGGGTAATGTGGTGTTGACCAAAACGCATTGTCATTACAGTTGGAATGTAGTTAAACTATAGCCATTGCTATTTTAAGTATCCGGATTCCAACACAGGTAATTTTGTGGTTTGCTCACCACTCGTCAGGACAGCCTGTACAGATTGTACGCCGTTTTTTATGTATTTTGTCATAATTTTTTTTTGTGAATGCGAAAATTTCTTTTGCGTGGGGTTTTGCTTTTTCCATAATGGGCGTTTATGAGTTTATTTGAATATATGTGGCCAATCAATGATCCTCTTTTCCTTACGACATTACGGGCGACGTGGTTTCCCAATGAGTACGAGCTATTGTGTGTCATTTGTACTGGACAGTTACGTAAAAGTGGGGCATTGACCATCAGATTGTATTAAATACAGAATGAACAGACGCTTGGCTGCGCCTCGCTGTGAGTGATTCGTGGAAGTTTAGGAATTTCCTATCATGTGGAGGAGATTCGTGTGTGTGGTGTTGACTTGTGAACATAGTAATCCGTAAGCTGGAGTGATTCGTAGTCTATTCATGCACATAATTATAGTATGAAAAAGTTTTCTGAGACCATTTCATTTACGGTCTTGCATGGACACCGGCCCTGGAGTGGGTGAGTGATGGGGGGGGGGGCGGGAGATTTTGAAAAAAAAAAAAAAAAAAAAGATTTTGCATGGGTGCCGTGCTAAGGGGATGTACCTTGGAAAGGGGACATAGCCAAGCGTCTTGAACAAGACTAAACCTTAATACGCTGTCTAACAAAATTAATAGTTGAACCCCATTCAAAAAGAAATTCATCTCACAAGAGAGTATGTGTAGAAAAGGTGTTCAATTTGTGTTTTTCTTTGCTCTCTAAATTGTGTTTGCTAGGTGCAGATAAAACAAACATGCACGCACACATGCAGACATACACACACCCGAATACTCACCTTTCCATTTTGACAGTGGCATAGCACCATGCATAGAAAAATCATGGAACTTTTCAACCCTCAATTGAAACAAAAATTTAATAAATCTAGCCAGGCATGTAGCCACAATTTCTTAAAAATTATCAAAAATATGGTGGGTACTGGTCTAAAACTGCTTTTTATTTTGGTCTTATAACATTAATTCTATTATTTAGTTTATACATGTGAGTGGCGTTGCTTGATGACTAGAATCAAAATTTTACATTCCTGACTCTTACTGAAAACTAACACTTCAAGACTTTCTCGTTGTAAGGATTCTTTCATGCACTTCCAGCTTCAGCATATTGTACATTTTATCAAATATATTCTGACTGCTGTGCTAAGAAGTGGCTTTTGAAAAAAATTCTGACATTTGAAAAAGCAATCTTAAAGAAATTTTAATACTCTTGGCAAAGGGAAAAATTTAAACATTTTTATTACCTATTGAAAATCTATTATACATAGAATCTATTGTCTAAAAAATTTTCATCAAGATTTCTTAGACTGCAATGATCGAGACAAGTTCATTAATGGATTTGAAATATTCTGCAGAGTACATTGTAGAAATTTTAATAAAACATCGAGTCTACCTTAGGCAGAAAGTTAAATATATGCACTTCACTGCAATGGAATATTATTTTTTCTAATACTTAACTTTATCAAATTTCTTGCTTTCTTCCGTCTATATTATGGCTAATCTTTTTTAAGGCATGTTACTTTATGCACGTGTGGTTCAGTGGATTGAGCCCCTACCCACATACACCAAAGCTTGTAGGTTCAAGCCCCACTGCAGCTATGTGGTGTGTCCTGAAGTAGGGTGTTTTACCTCAATTACTCCTCTCCACCCAGGTGTATAAATGGATACCAGCATTATTCAATGCTGGGAAGGTAACAGACTTGTCGTGCGGCAAGAGTGGCAAACCCCCACTGCAAAATTACACAGAGGAGTCTGGCCCAAACGCCAAGTAAAGAGAGATGGTCTCCTGTGTACGAGCTTGATCTGCGCTTATGTATGCTTGAATCCCACAAAAAATGTGCCATCAGATTTGGTGTAGATGAAGAGAATTTATTTAATGCTATCAATAATATTAAATGTTTGTTTGACCACTCAAGTAGCACATAAATTTGTAGAAAATTTGCACAGAATTTTTTTGCTTACAATGTTCACATCGGTACAAAAATTGAAGAAAATAAACAGAACTCAGAATTATGCATTGCATAATTATGTCCCTGCCAATCACATGCATGGGTCATCTGCCAGTGTGGTTTGCAAATGGAGTCAAATGTCACATGGGGTCATTAGAGATCAATCTGTGTACACCACATGAGTCGTTGGCCAATGGTTTTGCTGATCGTGTATGAAGTTAATCAGTCAATGGGTACACAAGTAGAGTCCATTAGAGCACGGTTAGCATTTTTACACACACACACACACACATACAAACACAAACACACACACACAGTGTGATGGCCAAGAAATCTCAGATTTAATATTTATTAATGTGTTGATATCATTAGCAATGTAATTTGGTTTCTAACACAAATCTTTCCTGTTTACCTTTGCCAATATCTCATATCACACAACCTCCTATAGTCCATTTATCTTCCTTGAGTCAGTCGTGTTCAGGTGGATGTTTTGTGTGCGCAATTTCACACCACCTTTATATGCGTGCGTGGGTATGACAGAACGTTCACGTTTTAATTCTGCGACTACTGCATAACACACTGACATCACTGACTCGAGGAAGATAAATGGGCTATAGGAGGTTGTGTGATATGAGACATTGGCAAAAGTAAAAATACATCGGTCCTCGGACCGCTTGTGTCGCCTGCCGTCGCGGTTAGTGAATGATAGACCTAACATGACCTTTGACCTTGGCATGTGACCTTTGACCTTGGCATGTGACCTTTGACCTCATCAACAAGTGGGGGATGCCATGTTGCACCTGTGACCCAAGTTTGGTTTAAATCCATCAAAGTATGTGGATATTACATGCAAATGTTAACCCTTTTTCACAACAGACATCAACAGACATCATCAACAACAGACAACTACAGTGGACAAAGTATCCTAGTGTCTTCCTGCTTAGGGGCAGGCGGACACAAAAATGTTAAAAACTATAAAAATGTGGTCACATTGAGTTTTAAGAAAAAAATACATCGGTCCTCGCACCGTTGTGCGCCTGCCACGCGGTTAGTGAATGTGATAGGCCTATACATGACCTTTGACTGATATGTGACGTTGTGGACCTCAGTAAACAAATGAGGTTTGCATGTAAACTAAATAAACCAAAAGTTTGGTTTTCCATTGAACTTCAACCTTTAAATGAGGTCAATGTACATTTTCAACATATTTAACAAATGACCCACATGACCTGTGAACTTGGCATGTGACCTTTAACCCATAAACAAATGGGGATTGCCATGTTGCACCGTGACCCAAGTTTGATGAAAAATTGGATTCATTGAGTCCAATACACATATTTATTGGTCGAGCATGAGTTGTGCGAAAAATTGGCGAGCGTAGCGAGCCCAAAAAAATAATTTTTCCAGCTCATGGCGAGACCCATAAATTTGGTATTGGGACGAAAACAGAATCCATTTTGTCATTCTTATGCTCGCAGAATCTTGGTGTCCTATATCACGATACAGATTTCTAATAACAAAACATTTTTCCTACCAAAAAAAAAAATAAGTATTCCACCTTAGTGTCCAGAGTTTGTTGCCTTCAAAAGTTCCAAATATTAATAACTCAATGTTCCAAATGTGGTAAATCCAACGAGTATAAACGTTCCAAATGCGGTTTTATGATCCGTTTGTATTGCTTCCCATTCTCTTATGAATTTCAACATAGAATTGTACAAGTACATCGCCAAGCTTGACTTTGCTGTATGATGCGAAATCTGGGTCGTACAGCCTTTCCTGCAAGTACTGCTTGAATATCTCCCCGACTTCGTGCTTCGTATTGTACTCTGGACATCTTAGCTTAGCTTAAATTACCTTTCAAATTTCCTTGGTTAGTGTGCAAATCTGGACTTCTCGGCTGATCAGCAAATTCCGAAAATGTGAACAAAAACAGCTAACCTGCGCGATCTTTATCCCATTAGCCTCAAAATACAGGTGCTAATAGGATACGAATCTATACAAGTTTGACGGTAGCAAAAACAAAAGCATGCGGGTAGTATGCACTGATGGAGTGTGGATCCAATTTTCAGTCTACTTTTTCACATTAACAGTGGGCTCATTTCGTGGTCGCTCAATAAGAACGTTACAGAAAAGTGGAAAAGTTAATAATTCTGCGCGGAGACTACACAGCATCATCGTCAGAGTGCAAAAATGCAAAACAAAACAATGCAACCCAGTGGTTACGGTAAGATACCATGTAAAGCATGGATGAGGTTACTGCCCAAAGTTATGAACAATAACTTGGAATTACCCGAGTTTGTTGACAAGATCGAAATACGAACTTGTAATGGGTTTTTGGTTTGTGTATTATAGTCTATAGGTGGAGATTCAGAGCGAATAATAATGGTTTACATCCATCAAAGTTGAGGATTGTACAGGAACATGTAACCCTTTTTCATAACAAAACATCAACAAAAACAGTGGACAAAGTGATTCCTCTGTGCTTCCGCCTTGCAGGCGACACAACAACAACAACAGTGGACAAAGTGATCACGATGTGCTTCCTGCCTTAGGGAAGGTGACACAACAACAAACAGTGGACAAATTGATACCGATGTGTTTCCCTGCATAGGGCAGGCGAACCAAAAATACTGTGCCAGAGGATCCGGGACTAGATAAAAAAAGAAATAACTAATCATGCCTGAGACATGACATCAAGATAGCCTTAAATAGGAATGGTGACCCCTTAAGGGACATACAGCAAGGGCATCTCAAAAAACACTAAACAGCTGATTGCGGGTTTACCACCAGTAAGAATAAACAAAGATTTTTGATTTCAAGTCAGAATTTTGCTAAGCACGTATAGAAATTACGGAATTGCGACAAAAGTACTGTCTTGTCTTTATTTAATATGCGGATTTCAAACCAAAAAAACACTTGCAGGTTATGTTCGGCAAGTCCATGCCAGTAACAAAATACAAAAATATTAATTTTGATGATTTTTTTGAGGTTTCAGGTTAGCAAATCACTGCTCATCCCTTTAATGACCCGACCTATTAAAGTGACTTCACCTTTGACCCCTGTAACTTGACCAATATGCCACAAATGTCATTTTAACATGTTACAATGTTATCAGAAACATTATTGAGTTTGAACTCAATCCAAGCATGTCAGGGATTTGACCTTTTCACCCTATGTGACCCTTGGGTCACAAATGGGGACTATACTTGTTCTGTATTTACGATGTCACAAGGATTATTCCTGACAAATTTCAGCTCAATCGGATTGCGTTTTTAGATTTTGACATTTGACCTTGAGCTTTGACCTTTGGGGTCGAGACTATCATAGACCTTCCCTACCATTAATGTTACATCACTGTAGCAATAACGGGCTTTATCTGTCCTTAGGCTGAGATATAGCCAATTTGGTCTTATTTTTAGCATTTTTTTGACAAAATTGACCTTTTGACCCCCTTAATGACTTTTGATTTCGGTATAAAATAACCTGAATGTACACAACAAAAATGCATTGTTCCAATGAAAATTAAAACAATTACTATGCTTAGTTCTATAGATAAAATTCTTGAAATTATTTGCCTTAAAACCAGAAATTACCTTAAATGACCTTTGACCCCAAAATAAAAATACCTTGTATACACCTGGTAACATGAATCCATATCTGAAAATTATGTCACTGTACTATGTTTGAGTTTTGAGATTTAAGAAATTGAATATTTGGAATATTTTTGGTTCTGACCGGAAGTTACCCCTTAATGACCTTTGATCCTGAAACTGTGGACAACCCGAAGACCCTGCTTGGTAACAATACATGTGCTCTAACGATGTCACTCTGCTACGTAATTTGTAAGGACAGCAATTTTTTGAATATTTTTCACAATTTTTTGCTTTCCGACCAGAAATGACCCCTTAATGACCTTTGACCCCTTATCCCTGAACACCCTATATGAGGCATAGGTCAGTGGTTCCTCTGAAAAATTTTGGTTGCTTTCGGCACAATTCTGTAGAAGATATTTTTGACAATTAAATTACATATTTGATGCCTGTGGCAAGGACAAAGGTCAAACTGGGGTCAAAGTCATATGACATAAATGGGATGACTAAGCGGTCATTTGGTGTAAGTCTGGTCAGAATATGTCAAACCATGACTGAGCTATATGCATATGAAGTGTTGCCAGCAGAAGAAGACGAATGCACCAGAAACAGAACAAGACGGCATGAAGGCCGTCTTGTAATTGCACATTTTTCTATTGAATAGGCCAAGACCAGCCGTAACTGATCTCTCTCTCACGCAATGTGTCATCTTTGTTGTGCAAACACCTGCATGTCATCTTCTTGTTTCGCAGACACATGCCTTAAGTTATCATTGTTGCATTTCTCCAAAGTTCCAATGTCTCTCATCAACAAACTTTTCTAAACAATTATGTGCAAACCAATTGATGGAAGAAAAGAAAAGAATCCTACATTCCTAATGCAAAAAAAAAAAATAATAAATCTCCCGACCCCTGTAAAATTTTTCAGTCAGAGTGACAGCATGTGGCAAATTCAATGAACACATAATACTTGTGTGTCTCATACATATGCATAAGGGCTTTCCAAATACGCAAACAATATGCAAACCAAATATGGTGCTGCCCAAAACTATGATAACAAAGTAGGTAAGCTCATTATTGGTCACCTCCAATTTGGTTATACAGTTTCAAGAAAATCTGTTTGGTAATTACACTCTTGCACTATCAATTAATTTTCTTCTTTTTCAGATTAATCTGGACTTCAAGTTTACAACAATCAAAGAACAGGAAATAACAATTATCAAGAACTACAGATTACAAATGGTAGAAATATTACAAGTATGTAATGTGAGAGTTTAATGTACATCTGCTTTGGGATCAAATTGCCAAATTAACTGAATTGATTTTTTGCTCCCCATTATTACTATGTTAAATGCATATGCATTTAGTAGAAATACTATATTTTTCTATTCATAACATTCAATTTTACATCCAGCATTAAAAACAGATTTGTATGTGAAGGCACATCCCTGCATCGCCTGGAAGGCCTCGGGGTGTGGTTGGGGTGCGGAGGAGCTCTGAGAAGCAAAAATAGGCTGATTTTATATAATTGTTTGCAAAACCCTGTGGTGCATGTGCAACTCCCCACCCCGGCTGGGTACGCTGGTGATGTAAATCTATAAAGAACCACAACAAAAACCTCTATCCTGATTTATTACAGTAAGTCTAATTATAGACGTCTATGGTCTAATAGTCAAGGCCAAAAAAATCATGGGGTTTGGATGGTGTCTTGTGCTTTTGGTAATTATGTTCACAAAATACTGTGTAGCAGAAAGTGACTCTGTGAACATCTGTAGTGCTGGGTATATCAATGTAATGACTGATCCAATCAATATGCATGTAAACTTCAGTGGAATGCCCACAGATCACTGCAGCATAGACATTACTGTTACTGAAGCCAATTCATTATCAGTAGAGCTGTTAGAATCCAAAGAAAATACTCCATTTTCTTATGTGTATATTGAAAGGTTATTTGAGGAGGAGTCCAGCAGTCAATGCCCATTTAAATATGCACTAGTTTCATTAGACCTTCACCCCATGAATCATGCGACTGGCTCGATAATGTTACAGATTCATTTCAGAAATACTCCAATAAGGCTCAGAGTTACTGGATCGCTTGAAGCTGCACCAATTTGCCACGCTGCAAGAACAGTACTGGGTTGCTGGAATTCTTGAACATGCTGTTCGAAATTGTTGATAACAATGGAATATCACGATATTAAAGAAAAACAAACACTTGGCGGAAAATGGTATTTAGTGCCGACATCAAGTGCCCTCTGGGATGTTTTTGCACTCGGGTTATAGACAGGGGGAAAATGTATGTGCAGTAAAAAACAAGCTACTGCTCTTATTATCTATGATCCTCACATGGAAAACATTATTTCCTTCCAAGTTTCGTATTCCACGCCATCACCACCCATGCTTGTGCAGGACCATTAAACAAATAGTAGAATAATTGAGACAACAAATCAAATCAAAACAGTACCCCAACTGTTTTTTCATGGTTGTTTTTTTAAATGTTTAGAAGCCATGGCAATTGAGGTACAACACAATGTCTGAACTAGCCAGCATTTGTTTGAAGATCTACGGGAACTGTTGCATCTGGACATAGCCTCCAATAATATGACTGTCACTGCCCCCTGAGGGCGCAGGTGTTTTTGGTGAATTGGGGGGCAACTGAAGATATTGACACTTTCCCATAATCGCTTACCTTCTCTGCCAGTCGGTGTGTTCAAGGACCTGAGCAATCTCACTATCTCTTCCGCGGACGGGGAGGAAGGTCGGTAAACAGAACTCATCACGTACCAAAGGATAGTTTGCTTCACTAAGGTCCGTTGAAACATCTTCTGCTATGGAATAAACCAGTTATCTTCGGATCAATTGCCTCAGATTACAACAAACACTCATTCTGTCGGTGGGCGTGTTTAATGCAGCAAAGAACTTGATAGCGCTTGAGATAAAGCTTGAATCCAATAGTGCATACCAAAGATGGTATTTCGATGCTGACCCCCAAAATTAGAAATCCTTAAATTGGATACCGTTATTTATATCTCTACCAAAACAACATTTTCAATCATTGGAAAAGCTTGTATCAGGACTAGGATCTCTCCAACAATAGACTCTCTCAACTACAGTCTGTGACTGTTGATTGCTATTGAATTTTAGACTTTCTATAACATTGGAATAACAATGGTTTATATTACACTGCCATTAACATTTTTCAAATTAGGAATGGTAACTTATCTTGTTTAGGGGAAGGAAGAACCACTTTCATGAGCTATCGCCTAATGTATTCCATTCACTGCCAAATTACTACGCACGTTTATCTAGGAAGGCAAAAAACTATCTGTATGCCCGTCATCCAGTTTAATGTCTCAAGGCAGCTATTTATCTGTTGCTAAAGTATAACAACAAGATATCTGCATGCTGTTTCCATTTCAATTCGACAACAACGTATTATAGAGGTACTTTACTTGGACTTATAAACAAGATTTCTAATCTTTCCATGGGTGTTTCATGGAGTAGTAGGCACGATTTTGAGCTTAGACTTGGAGGAGGAAAAACCAGGATATCCAACTACGATAGGGTTGTTTGATTCTCTGCAACTCTTGATCTACCTTCATTTGATAACAACAACATTGTCGCTTTGCCAATTGGACTTTTTGATAACCTCACATCATTGGTAAATCTGAATCAATAATAACCAACTAACAAATTAGGCAGCAGATAGTTTATTTGATTCTCAGCAAAATTTACAAGTTCCTGTCCGTTGGATAAAAAATGATCTTTCTGCCTTGCCCATTACAATGTTTGTGAATACACTAAATTGATACAGAACTCCACCTGAATACCAACCAACATACTGACAATGCAAAGTATGCATTTCATCAATGATCTACCTGAAAATATTTATCATGGAGGACAACAAATTGTCTCTACTGCCCTCTGACATATTTACAACGATTTGCACCTTATTTGCGGATTCTCTATCTACAAAACATCACATTTTTAGAGTTACAGAAGGGCGGACATTTGTTTCTCAACAGCAATTGGAACACTTAGATTTACGGAACATCGCATTGCCAACCTACCACAAGATATATTCAACTCTTGACTATGTTACAAATCATTTGCACATCTTTTCAACAACCATCTCTATATGCTGAATTCACTTGGCAAGCTCTCCAATGCACAGTTTTAGACATAGAGGTAAACACATTGTCAGAGTGAATTACGATGTGCTCAACCCTCTACATGCTTGATATACTTATCACTTGAAATATAATGGACATAGTTGAAATACCATTCGCAATCTTGCACTCTGCAAAAACTTAAAGAAATTGGATCTAAGTAACACTCTATTGAGAGAGATAAAACCAGGATTGGTTAGCAATATAAGCAACCTAATTAGCCTTAAAATCACCACAACCACTTAAATAGATTGAGATGTGGTTTGTTTTCTGGTTTGTTACATCTACAATCACTTTGAAATTCACAGAACAAATAAGTGCACTCCCCACGGTGGTTCTTGAGGGTTGATAAACATGCAATTGATTCAAACATGTCAAAACACATCATTCAGCAACGCGCTTGAAAAGCAAGGCTTTTGCAAAAAATCCAATTTAAAAACTCTTGATCTGAGACACTAATCGTAATCTGGTCAAGAGAGGACTCTTTCACAGATTAGAGAATTCAAAAGTGTTATAGGACCATAATTTTTCCAACCTGTTCTGTTGTTGTGCCAGGTTTTGAAACTGCATACCTAAAACCTCCAGATCGGCGTATCTGACGTGTAAACGAATGTTTGATGATGTTCCCAAAGATGTTTGCATGCTGGGTTCGTAGGGGTGCCAATTGTCATTTCAATGGAATTTGTGCTCGTTCGCTTCCAAAGGGAATAAATCCGTCACAGTTGCAATCCCTACTGATTTCAAACCTGTCAATTTCAGATTTTCTTATGGGATGTAAACATGCTCATTTGGTCTCTGCTGATGCATACTATGCGAGTACTTCCCATCTATTCTGATAGATGGCGGTAATGGCATATATTACTTGTAATTAGACACAAATTTCGTCCTTGTATCAAGTGAAGTCTCTGTTTTTTGATAACTTTGATAAGTTTTGACAGATGTCAGGGTGCTTATGTAAAATTCCCGTTCAGTCGACACTCCTTAAATGAGGACTCTGTTAAACTGCACCTAGCTCTGCTTTGGTTGGTAGGATTTCTATTAAGTGCCAATACCAGTGGCACTGTCAGGCATTTTCGACGTTTGAAGACAGAGGGTTGATGGTGCATACGATGTTCAGACGCCAGTAGTAAGTTAACAGAGAACAGTCAATTGAAATTACACAAAACAACATTAAGCATACAGGAATATGAGGACTTTCTGCACTTCTCAACTGGAAAGGAAGGATTCCTACAGTAGCTAGGTTGTCTGTTAAAAATGAACACACAGTAGAAACCATTATCTACCAGACTTTACAAATTACTGGTGATCACCTGGCTACATACTTTTCAATTATAGTTCTCAAGGTCTTGTCAATATGATTTGTTTCATCCTTGTGATCTTCTTATACGTTATGATTGTTGTAAAACGCCCAGAACAGAAAACGGCTAGCAAGGCTGGACGGAATCAAACTCATGAAAAGGAAATAGGAAGGCCACAAAAAATGTTGCAATTGGGTTAAACACTTTCTGTTGTTGGGTTTTCCGCTTTGATCGTCTGCCATTACGGTCCAGAGGTAGCATCTTACAGTTGATCCGAGGGGTATATGCCGGGACTGTTAGCTTGATTTTACCCACAATTCAGCTATAAATCCATTTCTATATACTTTGATTACATTTCTATCTGAATATCTTGATAACAAACAGTAAAATATACATCCCGCCTAAAAAATCCGAACGATGTTGAAATGGCCATCAACGTGCTCAAACTTGCTTTCAAATGAACGCGCCAAGCCAGCTGGTTAAATCTCTTAAACTTCCACATCATGCTTTGTTATCAATGCATTACGGACACAGGTCAATAAGCAAACACATTACGCGAACAACGCTCCTGGCATTTATTATTATAATTCACCTACATACCTACCTACCTTTTTAATACAGTAATTTATATCATTCGGATTTTCTAGGCGGGGAGTATAATAGGCCTACTTGATGTCACCTCAGGCTCATTGTTTTAACCAGAGCCTCTCATGGCAGTATATATTTGTATACTATATTAAAAGTGGCTTACAAAAAGTGATCAGAAAACTCAGAATCCTACAGTGTGCCATGTGGCTCCTAGTTCAACCCAAGCTCCTGCAGACCAGCGAATTTTAGTCAAAATCACAGAGATAGATCATAAAAGGCTAGAAGTGAGGCTGGACTCATAATATTAATTTCATGTTTTTTTTCTTGTAAAGCAAAAATCAACTTTCTTTCGAGTGTAACCATATTGGAAACTAGAATTTTGTGGTGGTTCTCGGCTTTCGCGGCTCGATATATTCAAAGAATATAAAAGCTGTGGGCGCCGCCATGACCTTTGACCGTGGCATTTGACCTTGGCATATGACCTTTGACCTCATCAACCTTGGCGGATCTACGGTGCACCTATGACCCAAGTTTGGTTCCCATTGAACTTCAAACTTTTCAAATACGAGGTCATTTTCAGCCTTTTTTGCAACTTGACCTCACAGACCTTGACCTTGACACATGACCTTGACATAATTCAAAATATGGGTCCCTGGTGCACTTATGACACAAGTTGGTTCCATTGAACTTCAACTTTCAATTGGTCAAGTAACATTTTAGCCTAGGAACATCTGGACCTAGAATTTCGCGGTTCTCGGCTTCAGCGCATCACTATATTCAAAGAAGAATAGCTGTGGGCCGCCTCATGACCTTGACTTGGATTGACCTTGGTATAGGACCTTTGAACCTTGGATATAAATTTGACATTGGGGGGGGGGACACATGAACTTGACCTCATTACATATGAGGGATTCCATGGTGCACCTATGACACAGTTTGGTTCAATTGAACTTCAACTGTATTCCCAATGAGGTCATTTTGTGACACATCACACCTACATCTACACACGCACAACGGAAAGCAAAGTGGTCTTCCTTTACTAAAGCTGGCAGCCACAAAAAAAAATATCTGGATTTTTTTCAAAAAGTTTAGAGTGTCAAAACAAAGATGCCACCAAAATACATAAATTCCATAAAAAAAATGGTATTCTGAATGCACAATAGGTCCAAATCTGAGGGCAATCCCATATTTTCAAAAACAGTAAGAGTACAGTGGCTCTTCGAGTCAACAAAGACCTTTGGTGGACGGTTAATGTTACCCCAAGACCATTACTATGTAGACCTTACGACCAGGTAAAAATGCACTGATTGTGATTTGGATATAAAATGATCCTAGACATCCAAGAACGCGGCAGGATGCGTTAAGAAAGTTTACCTTCGCAAAGATCAAGCCATGATGTTTTTGCACACATTATTATGACATCCAAAAACATGGGCAGTGTGTACCCCTAGTTGCTATGGTGAGTGTGACGTTTTTAAACAGGAATAATCAGAGTTTCATATTTTAATAATTTGGAGCTTTGTCCTAAGTGGGGCGAAACAGCGTCTGCCAAACTTGCTGGTCTTTATTACTGGTAATCAACAAAAATAAGGTGTTCCGGAAAAAGCCCAGAGGCCTTGGTCAAAAACGGGCTCAAGTTTCCGGGACCCACCTTATATTACCCTTGTTGAGCAGCAATATCAATACAGGGGTTCTCAATTATATTTGCCAGCTAATCAAAGGATTGTTTCAAACACTTTTCAAAAAACCCATAACCAGGGCCCAAAATGGACTCTTATTTTCTAATAATTCTGATGTTTTGGGATGGTTGGTGGGCCAAACACGGTCATCAGTTGGCTGACCAGATTTGGCCCAAATGCCGAAAATTGATAACCTCTGTGTAATCTGTGAAAAACCAACATGCTGTTAATATGCAAGTCTCATTCAAATTAAGCATATATAAAAAAAGTCAACTAAAATCAAAATAGCCGCTTTTACTGAAAAATCTGGGCATTTTGTATGAATCCTTGTTACTCGCACACATTCAGAATTCTGTATAAAAACAAAGCAATGGGCATTACAAGTTCTGATTTTAGCCTCATATCTAAAACACCAATCTTAAAAAAAAAATTTTAACTTGACCTCATCACATGAATATTATATTATGCACCATATTTTCCCTGTCTTGAGTTGGTATATTGTATATGTAAAACGTAGGGTTGTATCATAAATCATGTTTGGAATAATGAATGCATTGTTAGTACTAGTAGAGGACAAACACTTTAAGGAATGGGCAAAACTAGCATTTATATCTTTCAGATTTTTCCGTGAAAATGGAAATTTTGTATCATTTGGTGAAATAACAACAGATTAAGCATCGAGTCAGGCTTGTTGCAAGACATAGTCTTCACCAAACAATCCTCATGTGGAAAAAATGACAAGCCTGAAAAAATCACTGATGAGATAGTGTTTACCATGAAAATGATCTATTCACTGAAAGTGTGTACATCAAAAATTCATCGGTATGCAATGATTTCCAAAATAAAATAAAAACCAATTTGTGAATCATTTGGGAGAATAAATTCAGACCAATCAGTTTGATGGAACAAATCTGGATTGAAAATATCCAAAACCTAAAAGAACCACTTCTCATGAAATTGGAAAATTATTAGAAAATATACCACACAAAATATTTCTCCACCAAAATAGGTAAAGACGCAACAAATTTGTGAAAACTTGTAATGAAATAGACCACATCAAACACTTCTTTTAATCATTGTATGAAATAAAAGGGTGTGTCAGAAGTAACAAAAATTATCTCAAAAAATTTAATAGAACAATAACTGATACAGTCATAATTATTATTGGATATCGCCACAAAGAGCAACAGACTAGAATAATATATTAATAAATAATCAGTGTTTGTAAATTAGCAAACACAGATATGGAAAAAATATCTAAATTGCTAAAGTTATATATAAGTAAAATTACAGACCTACGAAAATTGCAAAATTAATACAGAATGTACTTTCAATTGTAATAAAGGGAATCCTCGTGGTGGGGTTTCCAAGATCACATCACAAATGTTAAAGGTGCTTGTTCCGATGTGTCTATCGTGTTCGCTACTTGATAGGAGAGCTGAGCACTTGTTGTACGCTGACCAACATACTGTGGGAAACAAACTTTGCGGTTTTGATGCTAGAAGCGATAATTCATAGTGGAACGCCCTATTCACTACTTGATAATACTGCTGTTTAACCATTAAAACGGGCAGTTTTTGTCAGTTATCTGGGAAAGGAAAGATTGGAAGCTGAAATTAAGGAGGACAATGAAGCAAATAACAGCCTTTCATTCTGATATCAAAATTGGATCAAAACTTCGGTAAATTCAGGGGGTCAAAGAATATAGGAACAAGCACATTAACTTAAGGTGAATACTGTTATGAAAGAAACTGATTGCTCTGTGTCATAAGAATGATAAACAATACTTGTGTAGATGTACGTCAAGTTGCAAATAAAATACAAAAGAGAAATTGTGGCTATTCATTAAAGGATGTATAAAGTATCAAAGGATGTATCAAGTATTCAAAGATTATAAGCCTAAAATGGTGTATGTATACACTAGCACTATGTTCATCACCATTTTGCTTGTCGCATTTCTGCTAATTTGCGCGAATAGGACCAGTAATCGCGTTTTTGCAATTATGAATCTCCACATAAATAAATGCTAGGTAATCACATTATTATCTCCTATATTAGTTAGTAGCTTCGCACCACTCAGTTGTGTGGTTGGTGTGGTATTAAAGGATACATCACCGGATGTATATGTCACCTTGTACACACTCAATATGTATGCACAACTGAGATCATCTCATAGTTTTCTTAACTTGTTCTGTCAGAGTATTTTGTACTTGAACTCTAGAACACCTGTGCACCCCTGTCCATTAATTGCTGTCCCCTGTAATAGTTAAGATTACCACTCAAGGGGTTTCACAACTGAAGGACAGCACCAGATCTATCATACATATCAAGTTTTAGGTCTATGATCATTTGGTGGTAGATAGTGAGTGGATTTATGAATTGTCTTCAACCACCTGGACTGCCTGTATAGACAATTTACAATTAGCCCTGAACAACATCTATTGTAGGGGGAAGAAATTGTTTTTTTTTTTTGTTATAACCTTAACAATTTCAGTGGAAATGTTCTCACAATTAAAAAAAAAAATCCATTATAAAGGAAACGTAAATGTAGCTTTGCACTTTATCCATTACGCCACAGAGTAGTAAATCGGAGAGAAATTTCATGAAGTAGCAAAACAAAAAGTAGTACAATTGCCAGTGCTAGGGAATGGTGATAAAAATGGTTGAGATATCCAACTTGGATGGAAATCTATGTAGCAATGTAGGACTGGGGGCACCTTAATGGGGATTCTGAAAGGCTCCGACTTAAAGGCCGACTCAGAGATTCGAAAGATAATGATTTTTGAGTAGAAAGAAATTAAAAATAGTCATCTAAACTAAAAGATAGTCACCTAAAAACTGTTAAATTCCAAAGTTAGAGATGAATGGTATCTCGTTTTCTGCAGTTAACTTTATGTACAGGTATAACGGTGCATAGGTTACCGGGTATAACAAAATTATGGATCTGGATTATAACAAAGTTTTGTTTTCTATATGAAGGACTTCGATTTGGGAGCCTTAGGGGGGTTATTCACACCAAATGAGTGTATATGGACAAGCAATATGTACATGCAAAAAACACAAGTTATTTGAAATTGAGTCGTCCTCACGGGAAATCTCGTGAGTCAGCCTTTAATCTCATTAAAATGCATTATCATTTCACCCTTTGGCTACATATTTCCTCATTTAGCATCAGTGGAGCTACACAAAGACCTCCATGCAACAGTCATGAGAGTATATAAAATTATCTTTATATATTTAACAGATGGGATAGTAGCACGTATTTAATCACTTAAATTATCAATAGTTGTATATTTAATGAAATATACTTTCACGAGATTCAATGTAAATGACACCACTCTGTATTCTGTAACAGTTAATATTTGTGTGATACAAATAAAGAATTTATGATACATAGGATTCATTTTGAATCACTAATTAGTGTTTTTAAACAATCTTTTGCTTTACCAGGATTCAGAAGTTTTCCTTTTTGTGTTTGTGCAAGTGTGCATTTCTTTCTGGTATTTCCATCATGTCTTGGAAGAGGGGAAAAGGAGGAAACAATATCCAAACAGGCATCGATTGTGCTTTAGAAAGCACAAGTATATCATGCGGTGAATACTTGCAACTGTCCATGTGACCTTTGACCAATCTATGTACAAATATTAGGGTTGGGTCCGCAATTCTTCTCGACACGTCCGGTGGATGAGTTGATTTAAGCAATTGATATTGGTGTGAGGTCTTTCAATATTTTCAAAGAAGGCCCCCTTTAATCGGCCCAGGTGACCTGTGACCCAAATCTTGTGAAACCCCCAGAGGGGCCTTAGGTCAGTGGTTCTTTGACCAAGTCTAGTGATTTATGCAAATGATTTGTGGCAGAAAAAGCCAAAAGGAGGGTAAGATCGACTTGACCTGTAATGACCCCCACGTGACCTGAACCACAATCTGTAAAAACACTCATATGGGGCCTGGGTCAGCGGTTCTCTGAGCAAGTCTAGTGATTATAGCAATTGATTTGTGGCAGAAAAAGAAGAAACAGCAAAAAGGCGGTAAGAGCGACCGGACCTCTAATAACCCCTGTGTGACCTTTGACTCCCAATTATGTTCAAACACCCTGTGGGGCACTTGGTGAGGGGTCTATTCTGACGAAGTTCTGGTTAAAGATCACTTCAAAATGTGTAAACAGTCGTAGAATTTGAAATATGTAAGAGGGTTAGAGAGGGACTGCTCCCTTTTGGCCCCCCTAAATGACTTTGGATCAAAATATGGTAAACAAGCCATATGGCCAGCATCTGGCAATCACTGTGACCGAATGAATCGAAGCCATGCGAACTGTGGAGAAGAAGGGGAAAAGGGTGTGTTTAGCGCGACACAATGACCGCCTATTGACCCTACGTGGACCCACTATGGTAAACTGTGAAAACCATTATATTTGAACCTTGGGTCAGGGATTCTTGCGGTTCAATTCTCGTTAAAATCTGACAAGCAATCTGGCAATAGTAGCATTTTAAGCGAGGTACAAACCAAAGAGAAAGAAAGGGAAATCGAGTGAGAAGGCAACTTATCATGAGCCTCCACCGCATGATATAAAGACCACTGCGCAGAGGATATAATATGATGTGTGCAACTTGCTCAAATACAGAACACCTGTACGAGCCAGCACAACACTTATTTCGAAATCCCTATAATTTCAACTCCAAAGTGTGTTATATCTAATATTTATCAGTAGAGTGGGAATGGTTTTCATGTTAACAAGTATGGTTTAGGTCAAGCTTCCACCCATCATTAAATGGGTATCGACAGATAGTGCGTGCAGCAATTACGCAGTGTAGTTGAATTATGACACGCGCAACGGCACGTTTATACTGCAGGGTGCTCTGTCACGTCACGTTGGATGAATTACGCAGCGTGCGATCACCATGAGATGACTTTGGTTCCTGGATTAAAAACATTTTGTTTCAAGAGAGGGTGTTGTATTATTCAAATGATAAAAAAGAATGATGTATCTGTAAGAATAATTCTACAAAATAAATTATTTGATAATAAGCAAAATCAAACATTTGAAATAAGAATGAGAATAAAAGATGAGATTTTGTTTTGCAATATGAGGTGTTCAAAGGATGGTAGCACAGCATCCACCACTTCAAAATATTGGATTTGCCCATAATTATGACACCATCTAAGATGGCCAAAAACAATTTCTTCATAATTATTTCTACGTGTGTATGGTAGGTCAATGGAACAGTTTCTGGAGGTTTTTGTGCTTAAAATTGATTTTTCTTGCCTGTTTTGGATACAAACAGGGAAAGACTGCAGAAAATGAGAGGAGGGGCCAATTTCTCCCTTCCCCTTCTTCAAGGGGGAAATGTTAAGTCAGGGGAAAATTTGAAATGAAGTCAAGTTGTGTTTTGATGTACACTAAAATGTTTGTCTCCTTAAAAAGACTAGATCAAGTATACATTTGCAGTATCAAATCCCCATACTGGGTCATGGTCATTTCTTTAGGGATAAAAAGTTTAACCCGATGCTCAGGATGTGTTGAACCTGGTGACAAGTTGCCATATTGCCTCATAAGATCCAAAATGGTTGGGCATTAAATGTTGACTAAACCCACCAAGTTTTATTACCATATAACCATTTCTAGTGACTTGACCTTGAATGAGACCCTGACCCTGAAGACCTTGAACTGACCTTAAATTTGTTTATGGCATCACATGTTTGCTACCATCCACCAAGTTCCATGATCATACAATAATTTATCGTTACGTTGATTACGTACCACACCAAGTTCTGGTGAATTTCATTTTTAGGACGATAGCCAATATCCCTATTTTAGTACACCTATAGCTATGATCGTTGGATGGAGTGCACAAATTGGCAGTTCACCATGCACCTGCTATCTGTTCTTTCATCAGGTTCAAGGCAAGGCCTGAAGTTAACTTACCAAAATGCAATACCACAGCATAACCAACCTTTTAAAGATTACTTGCAGATGTTTTCAGTACCACAACATCTAGGATTTTGAAATATGCACTACTGCTGTGCTGGATGGTCAAATATTTTCTTGCCAAAGATTTGAGCAAATTTCAAAACCAATCAACGATGGGTTCGTAAGTGAAATCCCCTCCTGGCTTTGTTGGGCGAGTATTCAAACAGTAATACGTGGCCCGTTGCGACCCCCACCACTACTTGGGAAGAGAACTACCAAATGTTGGGGTACAAACAGTTTCACCAACAGAGGCCTTACCATATTCGAAAGATAATCAGTGCACAGCATGGTCAACATATACAAGTGTCATGTTCCATATCAAATAGAAAACATAAGACAAAATTGGAACAGCACCTTTAGCCAGCATATAATCAAAACCAAACCTAGCCCATCAAGACAGTGTTCGTGAGTTGGGCTAGCTCTACCAATCACTGTCCCCTTCTCCTCTGTTCATTCCCTAAGGAATAGTCCTACCAGAATATCCCAAGAGTCAGAGCATAATGATACAGGGCCTACAGTAGGGTTTAAAGGTGCAATGGTCTGAAAAGAATTAACTTCCATGAAAAGCTGAACATCTCCTGGCATGAGGATGCTCAGGTCAGGTTCCCATATTCAAAAATAGAAAACATTGAAAGACAAAATTGGAACAAGCACCTTTAAGAAAAGCATATAATCAAAACCTAGCAATCAGACAGGGTTTCGGTGAGTAGTGGGCTTAGCTCTACCCAATCACTGGCCCGATCCTCTGTTCATTCCCTAAAGGCATAAGTCTACCAGAATATCCAAAGAGTCAGAGCATAATGATAACAGGGCCTCCTACAGAGGGTTTCAAAGGTAATGGGCTGAAAGCATTACTATCCATGAAAGCTGAACATCTCATGGCATGAGATGACTATGAAGAAATTTCACATTTTGTTGTCAATAAAATGGCATATTTTTCACCTAACTTTAACAATATTTTTCGTACACAAAACAAAAATACAGTGTAAGAAAACTTTGTATTTATTTGATTTTTTATTACGTTTATAGTTTGTTGTTTATTTGCATTCGTTTGCATGGTCAAAAAGTGGGGGTCTGGGCTTTCACAGCCGCCTGCCTCAGCAGCAGAACCTAGATTACTGGATAAGTCATTATTATTTATTCAGTCTTCGAGTGGTACCAAAGAAATCTTGCCTATTGTTACAGTTTTGATAAAAGTGCCCGGATGTGCACATACAAATATTCTTACATGCCCGTGATTGTGACAACGGGGAATGGGCCTAGTTATTCTGCTTATGCTGTTTAGTCTTCTCCTTACCTAGCCGTGTGCAAAAAGCACGGCTAGGTCTTTTATTTGTGCGATTTCTTCTTCGTTATTTCTTTCTTCTCTTCTTTCTTCTTTCCGACGGACTTCCAAAATGCTATAGTGCCAAACGGGTTTATCCGATTGACACGAAAAATCGGTCAGAAGAAACCACTTGACCCATGGTCCCTATAGGGTGTACACTGTACACACGATTGCGGTCAAAGTGCACGTGGGCCAATTATAACGGGGCATTCTTTGAAAATTTTCTCTATAAAAGCCTTCTTCTGCCCCAGAATAAATGCTATGGCATGAGCACCAGGATGTTATCAGAAGAACCACTGACCACGACCCCTACAGTGTGTACGCAGAACAGCAACCGCATGGGTTTCCAAAGAGTTCATGTGCGGCCGATATTTTAAAGGGGAATTCGTCAAAAATTCTATAAATTCCTTCTTGCGACAATCAGATATCAATTGCTATATCACAGACTTGTGTTCAGAAGAACCGCTCTGACCCAAGCCCTATGGGGTGTGTACAAGAATTTTGATCGAGGTCAGTTAAGGGGTCATTTTAAAGGGGACAAGTTCCGGTCTGCTGAATGTGACAAAATCTTCAAAAATCATATTTGCCTATATGCGCAAGGTTAGCATGGTACCGTGAACCATGCATAATATGAAAGCAGCTTGAGCACCTTCAACAAAGTTATCACAACATGTGGGTGTCAAAAGGTTCTTAAAGGGGCACTTCCGGTCTTAATGTGAAAAAAAATCTTCCAAAATTAATATCTGTCATTTGCAAGGTAGCCTGGTCACGTATCTCATGCATATGAAAGCAGCGTGAGACCCTTCACCAGAGTTGTGCTCAGCATGGGGGTCAAAGGATCATTAAAGGGGAACTTCCGTCTTAATGTTAAAATTCTTCAAAATTATATCTGTCATTGCAAGGTAACCATTGTCACGTAACCCATGCCTATAAGCAGCTTCAGACTCTCCCCAATTTGTGCTCGGTATGTGGGGTCAAAGGTCATTTTTATCCACATGGCTAGGTCGTGCTCTTCGAGCACAATTTGCATCTAGTCTTTTCTTCTTCTTCCGACCATCGCTTTTTCGCCGCTACTTTCT